>JAOCPS010793125.1:0-10210 GCA_025505425.1 Graphium colonna
CTTTTTTAACCCCTCTGGTGTTGCGGGAGTCCATGGGCGGTGGTGATCACTTACCATCAGGTGAGCCGCTTGCTCGTTAGCCTCCTCCTCTATAAATATAAAAAAATCTGCGGTCTCTCCTTATATATGTATATAATGTGTGTGTGTGTGTGTATTTATACGTAGACTTAAATAATAATCCTTTCTCTTGTCTTCGCAGTAGGAGGGCAAAAATATGGAATACCGACGCGATGTTGCTATCTGATATATAATACATAATTATGTATAGTGTATATATATATGTACACCCGTTCCATTGGGAGTCAGCCGTCTGTCAGTCACATCGCATTATAATCAATTATCGTTCGCCTCGCCCGCCGATTTACGACTTTAGCCGTGTTTACACTTCGTAGGAATGCGTAGAGTGATTTTTATACTGTTTTCTCTTTATTACTATAAGTTTACGCAGGAATTGGGTTTACGACTTCCATTACGCCGAAGTTCAATGTGCAAGAGAGTTTAAAAAGATTTGATGCTGTTTGGAAATATTTGTCCATGGTTTGGGGTAATGAAGACTGTACCAATCATTTAATTTTTTGAAATATTACATTTCCTCTTTTTGTTTTTCGTTTCGCTTTTCATTACTTTATCCAATAAATACAAAAATCGTTCGTAGATAAAATCAAGAAAGCTGGATTAGCTAAAATTTATTATAAATAACCTCAGAATTTTTTTTCTTTGTGTTAAGTACATTTTATCATTTTCTGTACCTACGACATTATGTGACGAATTCGTTTATTAAGAAATAGAAGACGTACAAATAAAAATAAATATTTTGCAATTATAATAAAAGCAAGTATTTCAATGATACCTGCAATACAGCACCCATTTTTACTTGAAGCAGAGTAGTTAGTAATTAAGGTGGTAGGTCATGACATCTTTTCATAGCTCTTGCTGCACTTTTACGGCCGTGATTTTCCGGGAAGTACCTACACCTACACAAACTTCAATTTTTATTATAATTTTGATATACAATATTGCTCTTACAATCAAGACTAACTGCATAACGGTTTAGTAGTGCAGTTATTCTAGATATATCGAAAATTATAACCCTGCTTGCCCCCTCGGTTTAAAATCGGAACAAGTTTACGCAGTCTCTTGCCAATCGCATATGAAGAATTTTAAAATCTTGTTACGATTCAAATGAATGCGACGTCATCGGAGCTGTGGTCACAGCACAATCAGCGGTAGACGAGTATTCCGTTTGAGTCTACATAAATTATACTCTCTTTGTCAGCGCTACTCCGTAGGAATCGTCTGGTCGACATCGTACCTACGCATTGAATTTCACATTGATTTTAGTTAGTTTTATGACGAAACTCATTAAATCTTCTCTTGTTTTGGTTTTGGATTTATCTTATTCTATATTACGTAATTTCGGTAGTGGCAGATTCCAGAGAACACCATCGCAATTGTATTTGTCTTGATATGCTTGCATCAATTTTTATTTATTTAAGATACTTTGTTATACGAATAAAATATATACCCGCCTGTAAATTTTCAATTTAAATATGTGCTTTATTTACTGGAATAAATACAAGCTTTATATATATGAAGTTTTGGTTTAATTTTTTTTTTGATCAAAATTTTCTTTAACACTTGTCTGGTTAATACCCGTGGCACGTGATTTGGGTAGACAGCCTATTTGCGATGTTTCAATGTATTCATTATTTGTTACATATTCTTTATTATCTTTAAATAACAGATAAGGGTCTTTTATTTCTTATTCTAGATCTCAAACTACACAAGGAAATGTGTGTCCTTTTCGCTAAAAAGTAATTTCTATTATTTATCGGTAAAAACACCTTGATACCTTAGTAAAGGGATGAAAACGAATATAATTTAAGAGTTACAAATAATATTTTATTTGAAAGTCGAAATGAATACGTGGGCATGACTGATTTGGCATGAGGTTTTATAAATACAAACTATTGCTGGATAGCAATTTGCAGCATCATCCTATGTAAGGACACGAAAATAACTGTTGCAGAATGAGAACTCTATTTTATTCATTTATTTATTCATAAGGCACGCCACAAGCAAAAACGTACAATAAATTTTTGAACAATGCAACTTTACCCAAAACATATATATGTTTGCCAAAACGTAGATACAATCTATGATGACAATTATAATGAAACAGCATTGACATAAAAGCACGTAGATACACGAATCAAGTAGAATATACATGGACAAAGTAAATAATTAATAATTCAAAATCAAAACTTAAACTAAAATCCCAAGAAATAAAGATCGAATTCCATTTTATTTTACACATAAACATCTAAAGAGAACTACTAAGCTCGTAACGACTGATATTATTAAGAGATTGTTTAAACATAAAAACCAATCACTCTTTTTCCTAGATGCTTAAAATACCTAAAAACTTGACCTGAATTTTCGGGATCACATTCTATAATATCCAATCATATACAAAAAACACATGTCACAATGTAATTAATAATTATGCATTAAAATAATATGAAAAAAATGTTACTTACAATTTCTGCAGTGTTGGATTTTGCTTTATAAAAACTACTGTACACGTAAGATGGGATTAACAAAACAAAAAGATAATATCATACATAAGGTTCACATGTAAAAAATTTAAATTAAACTTTTTCTTTAAACAAACTTTTATGGGCGTACAATGCTCCCCAAGACGAGTCACGCGAGCCCAAAGTCGATGCCTTTGTGTCCAGCTCCATCATCATATCAGCTTCATATCATCATAATATTGCATTGTCATGCGATATACATGCGTTTGCAAATTTTCAGCTCAATCGGAAACCGGGAAATGGGTCAAATTTTACTTCCATTCGCAGAAAGTAAATAAGGGACAATTTCAATTGTCAGTTTTTTCGGGATGGTGTTTCAAGGATTTTATTATGTATACTAATGTATATCTCTCAAATATATAGATCAAGGACGGCTGATCGCTTCCATGTCCTACACGCAATATTACTACCGTAATTTAATTATATTCGCTCACTTAGTTGTAATGTAATGCGGGGTCCAAATCCATTTGTCAATTACATAGTACATGATATGTGCTATGCAGTGCATATAGTTTTGCTATAATGCATTAATATTGGATAAACATATACGTATATTAACAAATTTTCGTAATATTGTTGTTTATTACAAGTTTTATTGAGTTTCACGTGTCTTGTTGTCTGTGAGTCTGTAATCAAATCTTATGCGTTAAAATTGACCCACTGGTTTCCAATTTAGATGAAATTACATATCTCGTGACAATGCAATATCATGATGACTTCGAGCTGATGTGATGATGGAAATAGAAGGTGGTCATAGGAACTTTTTATTTAAACATCGAATTTAGGCTAATTTGACTCGTCTTGAGGGTTATATACCTATAATAGCTTGTCCCAATAAACATT
This sequence comes from Graphium colonna, assembly GCA_025505425.1. NCBI lineage: Eukaryota > Metazoa > Arthropoda > Insecta > Lepidoptera > Papilionidae > Graphium > Graphium colonna. The sequence goes on from JAOCPS010793125.1 coordinate 3,441, forward strand.
TTTTTTATTTGAATTTATTTTTGTATCAATTATAAGTAAGTGACAAATATAATGAAAGTCTTATACATACCTAGATACTTCTCACGGTGTCAATTTCTTGAGGGTTCTGTACCTCTAAAGGATGAAAGGAACCTTTATAAGAACACTTGTCGCTACATGTCTGCTAATCTGTCCGTTTGTCCTTCTGTCCCACAAGATCCCCTTCCTCATGAACGCGTAACGGTATAATGTTGAAATTAATACCAAATAAATCTGTGGTATCTGAAAGCTGAAAAAAAAGTTAACCCTCTTAGTCTTCGCAATTAGAAGATATCGTCGTTTACGTCACATAACTGATACATTCGCAATCGGAATGAAAATCTACTACTAACAAGGTTCTTCCCGTTGACTTAAAATCATGAAATTGGGCAAAGAACATAGCGTTATAGCACAAGTAAAGGAAAATCTAAAAACTGCAAATTATGAAGTACTTTGCAAAAGATAGATTTTCTGTACATTATTGTCACTTGCGTAAAGGTCACCTTTCGTTTCCTGGGTGCGCAAGTGACTCTCGCACTTTACCGGTTTTCAAAAAAGGAGGAGGTTCTCAATTGGACTGTATGTTTTATTTATATATGTATGTTTGTCGATTTCTCCGTAAGTTATAAACCAATTTTCAAATATTTTAAAAGATATTTTTTATAGATGGTCTCATATAATTTTCATGAAAATCGGTCTAAGAGTTTATTAACAGACTTCAAAAAAGAGGAAGATTCTGGATTGGAATCATTATTTTTTACGTACGTTCGCGGCCACCGTTTATGAACCGATTTTAAAAAATATATCTTTTTTTATCTTACAGGTTATTCTTCCGAAACGATTCCATAAAATTTTCAGAACAATCGATTCAATTGTTTTTCTTTTGAATAAAAATAACAAAATTATATTTTTGTATTTTTGCGCGTATCTCCGTCATTTATGATCCAATTTAATGTTTTATATACTAGAGCATTCTTTGTAAATACTCCCATGAAATTTTCAAAAAAATCAGTTCATTACTTTGTTTTTTAAATAAAAATATAAAAAATTGGAAAAAAAACGCACATATTTTCACAACTTTTGAACTGATTTAAAAAAATATTTTTTATCTGATAGTTAGTCTATACTTTCACAATAGTCCCACAACTTTTTTATAAAAATCGGATCAGTAGTTTGTTTTTAAAATCAAAATAACGGAGAAGACGTGCTCCAAAAGTACACTTTTAAGGCGTTATAAGTCGGGTTTTGTAATTTTCTGTGAAAATAAACTTGTTTTAAGACAGCTTCGCTGGTTAGTGATAAAATAATATTTTTTATTGCATAATGCAGTAACACACATTAAAAATACGAACATCCCCACAATAAAAGAAAACATATATAGAATAAAAAAATATAATGACAAAAATTATATAAATCGAAATAAAATGGAATAAAAAAATCGAAATAAAAAATCAACTTTCCTTTGAATATATATTCAAAGGAAAGTTATTTTTTATTTTTCATAGCCCCTTTAAAACCTTCACTTTTCACATTTTTGTTACAATAGCTACGGTTTGAAATAACTCTTCATATCTTCACAGGCCAATAATTGGAGCATGAATGTACCTTGGCCCGATATCTCTGAGCTGGTGCGTCCATTCAGCCCGAGTCCACTGACGTTTGTGCCTTTTGACCAATATATCTACAGCGGTACAGTCGCCGATGCAATACGTGTACAGTCGTAGACAAAAGTACCGATTTCATAAAAATAAATAAAACAAGTTTTTTTTACAGAATGTTACAAAAAAACGATTTCAGTACATGATTTTTTCGTTATTTCAGTTTAAAAATAAACTACTGATAAGATTTATCATTTCGGAGGTATATCCGTTCAGATATAAAAGATTTTTTTAAAAATCGAATTAAAAAAGGCGGTGTTACGCGCGAGCATAAGAAAACAAATAACAAACATCCAAATAGAGAACCTCCTCGTTTTTTTACGTCGGTTAATAAAGCAAAGAGTTCTTTATTTCCTGCATCTGTCGTCGCATCTGGTTAGTAAGATGTTTTTTTTATTTCAATTACATTTTTTTTGAGGAAGTGTTAGTATTTACATTTCTTATTACTCATTGTGAAAATTAAACAGATTTCATAGCTACATTAACCTACTACCATTTCACAAAGAATCAATTTGATGTTCATGACAATTTTTTAAATGAACTCTCCACATAGTATTGTTAGTTTTGTGTTGTAAGTTTAAAAGTCAATATGTCTTTCTTTCTTTTCTTAAAGACAATTTAACTAAAAACTATAGTGAATAACATGATGTTGAGTATTTTTATACGATAATGGATTAGCATATGAAGTGAGTTGTAGCATTATCTAACATTACATTTCGTTCGTTGGTGTTTATAATTATTTAAATTATTATTTATATGTAACGTTCGTTTTATTTTAAAATCCTTAGGTTTGAAAATATAAAAAAACATTAATCAATTGAATTAAGTCAATTATTAATTACTTAATTTCAATTTTTTTCTTCTTTTCTGCTCACCTGAGCAATTTCCATCAGGTGAGCCAGCGGTTCAGCTGATGGGAAGTGGCCACCACCGTCCATAGCACATTGCTGCAACACCAAAGGAGTAACCAGAATTTCTTGTGATCTTATATCGAATTTACAGTATCTTAAATGAAAGGGGAACAATAATCAGATATCAACTTTTTTTCATGCAAGAGTGACGTGGGGGCGATTGCAAGTAATAACATCGAGTATTGTACAATCTTATTTTAAGACTATTTTATTCTTATAATAATAATTAATATTATTAACAAATTTTTAGACATCCCTTAATTCTGCACTAGGAAGTAAACATGTATATCAGGAGTCAGTTACTTTCAGTCAATCAATATGAACAAATTATTACAATGTGTGTGTGTAAACGCACGTTTTTATTTCCCTTTTATATTTGTTGGTGTGTGAAATACAGAATATTCTGTTCTAATTATCAGTATAAAGCTCGATATACCCGGGATCCTAGGCTGTCCTACACAAAACGCAGCGAAATTAGCACGTATTCCGGCGGCGTGGGCAGCGACAGAGACACGACAGGCATTGTCCTTCGCGCTTTCCACACGAGCACCTACACATGAAGCCGCTTCAAACGCTTCCACCGCTGGCTGAATTTCAGTTAAGCCGCTTTATCTTGACGGGAATTTCACACTGGTTTTAATGTCCTAATATAAGGTAGGCGACAAAATATGAGTTAACTAGTTTTGGACGCGATTTCGCTAGTAGATGTCAGCTAGACTTTGTCCATAATTGTTTTTTTTCATGTATATACACATTCGTAGACCTAAATGACCGCTTAAACGTTTGGAAATTATTGGTTTGTAATTCAAGATTAATACTTTCATACATTTATATACTCACGGGATGTATCTAAGAGATTTATTAATAATAAATAAGTGCCGAAAGCCGTGCCCGAAAATGACCGCGCGAAGCTCTATTGAGACCAGCCCATCATCATGGATAGGACGATACTAGCAAATAAGTCTGATATCGTGTTAATAGATAGGATAAAGTCAAAGGTATTTTTGGTCGACATAACGATCCAATTTGACGAGGACCTCGTAATAGCCGAAATAAAGAAGAAATGAAAATACCTGGATCTGGCTCACGAGGTCACCGATATGTGGGGTCGGATGCCGACCGAAATTATCAACGTAGTCGTATCTGCGAACGGGTTAATCCCAGCCAGCCTCTCACAACATCTGAAATGACTGGGACACCGCGACGGACCGCTTCTGGCAGATGCAGAGAACGGTGCTCCTCGATACCGCCCGCATCGTCCGCCGGTTTCTCTCCCTTACCCCTAACCCTCAGCCGTTTGGTCTCCCCTGCATCCGTCTGGCTGGCTACATCTTTTTATGTAAAGTTTATATTAATATATGTATTTTATTATTCATTCCCAATATATGTATTGTCTAATAACATGTTTTACAATGTACAAGTATTGTAGTTTATTATTTATCTATGTTTATATGTCCCAGCCAGAGGAAAAACATTAAACTCCACTAAATAGCCATAATAATCTTCGTAACCCTTAGCCGTTTGTGTATCCTGCCAAGAGTTTCAGACTGGCTGTGCTATATCTATTTATTTAAAGTTTACTTATAATATATCATTTATTATATATTACGATGTATATGTATTATAATTTATGTTTATTTTGTTATGTGTATATATTATCTATAATTATCTATGTATCATAATCTATAATGTAATATCTTGTCACCCCCATAATAATAATAATAAAATTTTAATGTTAAGTTAATAGTTAGAAACACTGAGCTCACTCGTAGCCTTTTCTATACTGCTGACAACGTGGAAGTTAACTAAAACTGCTCAAGTGCGAGTCAAATTCTCGCTCGCAGGATGCTATAGGTACCATTGCACACAACATAACATACAACTTTTGTGTAGGATCTCTCTTTAATTTTTTTTAAATTTTGTTTTCTGTTATTTCTTGCCGATATATTGCAATAGACAAAATATTTAATGAACATATCGAGTGTCTTGTTGCCGTTATTAAGATCGAGTAAAAGGCAAACATAACATGTTATGGGGAGGGCTCCCGTTATTTTTTATTTTACTTTTATTATTTGTTGATATTACATATTCTTTTTTTTTCTGAGACTTACGCGAATATTTGACATTTTAAATTAAAACAACTTTACGGATTTTATCGCGGTTTATTTTTAATTTTTTTTTATCACCCGACGTTTCGAACCCTTTACAGCGTTCATGGTCACTGGGTAGGACAGTAATTTTGAATAAAATCAATTTGAAAAAGATTGAAATCTTACATGAGTTGTAATTGGTGTGTAATATTCTTTTTAAAATGTTAAATTAATAATGTTAGTTAAATTCTTAGAGGTGGTAGAGCATAAGATCCTTTCACAGCTTTTGCTGCACTTTTACGGCCGCGCACGCCCGGGGAAGTACCACCGCCCTTTGTAAAGTCGGCATCAAATAAAGTATGCATGACATTTGGGGATGCTGGATGGCCCTGGCTACCTTCCTGTTTTCCCTTCAAATCCTCAATCCCGACCGATTTCCTAGGTTGATAGCGCACTCATGACTCTCCGGATGTTGCGTGTATCTATGGGCGACGGGATCGCCTACCATTAGGTGAACCGTCAGCTCATTTCTTTAAAAAAAGTAATCACGCAAACACAAAATTAACATGATTAATATAAGATAAATTAATTTAATTATATATTGACTATATAAATAAAATAACTTTAAAAGAGTATGCGTATCAAGGTGTAGATTACAGATACATTGAACTTGTAATTTACGAGACGTTTAAGCGATTTTTTTTTAATTGAATTACCGCATAAGGCAAAGGTCGTTCGGAAAAGGAAATGATAAGGAAGCGGATCAAGAAATGCATTTATCATTAGTCATAGTATTCATGTACGATTTTACGAGATTGCTTTTGTATACTGGATTGTCCAGCGGCATTACTCGCCTTGTCAGTATCTACTTAAAATCCGAACAGTCGCGGAGTGAATGCACGATAACGTAAAGTCCTTTTACAGCTTTTGCTGCACTTATACGGTCGTGTGAAGTACCACCGCCCTACACAAAGGATTCCTTCCCTCTTCTTTTCCCACTCATTTCCCCTGCTAATCCTAAATATATTCCCGACCCGTACTATCCCGTAAATTTTGTTCAATTTCCCAGATCCGCAACGTACACACATCTCTTCGGATGTTGTGTGTGTCGATGGGCGACGGGATCGCTTAACATGAGGTCAACCGTCTATTATGTCTATAAAATACGGCTGTTATAAGTTTGACCACTATGCATACGGTATCACAGCTCCTAAACGGATGGACCAATTTGCATGTAGTTTTTTTTTTATTTGAAAGCAGGTTTTTTTTTTAGCAATGCTTCTTAGCTATATACGATGAAAATCAGATTAGACAATACTATGATATATTATATAGGGTGACTGGTCAATCACCTCCAATATTCAAGGACGTTATGTGTCGAGATTATATATAAAGCATAAATGTAATATGAAAAGTAAATTTTAATTAACCACTGAGTAAGCTTCATTTAGCAACGAAAGCCACACGCATCCTAGCGGACAGCGCGAGCCGTGCCGTTTTCGGGTCAATGAACTACGCCAGCTGGCCATCTCTTCGCCGCCGGCGTCGCGTGTTTAAATAAAAACAACGAAATTTAGGAATCTCCGACACTTATGAACTGTTTTGAATTTCTTTTTATTTCATAGAGTACACTTCCACAATTGTGCTACAATTTTTTTTAAATAAAAATCGGATTAGTAGTTTGTTTTTAAAATCGAAATAACGGAGAAAGTATGTTCCGAGAGGTACACTTTTAAGGCGTGTAATTTTCTGCGATTATAAAAAACTTGTTTGGAATCTGTTGAAAATCAAACGTAATCCGAAAGTCTTCTTTTTAATTCGGTCGTGTTTTTCAAAGTCTTAACGCAATGGCTGAATATTATTACTAACATCCGTGCAAACTTTGATTCGAATTTCTCGCGCGCAACTTGCTGTAAATAATTATAATAATTACGTCGTCCTCATGACCGACTTTCGGTCGTGCCAATCCAATTAGCTATCAACTAACAATGAATTTTTTTTTTTTTTTATGGAAAGTAAGACAAACGAGCAGACGGTTCACCTGGTGGTAAGTGATCCCGTCGCCCATGGACACACGCAACATCCGGAGAGTT
>JAOCPS010793236.1:0-10210 GCA_025505425.1 Graphium colonna
TATATACGTGAGATCAGGCGTTACTTTCTAACTATATTTGTATGAGCCATCTTAATAATCCTTCATTTGTGAATCAGCCAATATCAGTTATCCGGCAGTCGGAAGATCGGATCGTCGCCCTAAGCCGACTAAAAAAGGATTATACAAAATTATTAATCCACTTGGGAGTCGATCTTAAATGTACTTAAGCGCAATGCATCAACAGAGGAATATAAGATATAGTAGAGAAATGCATAATTTTATGCATTCTATAAATTATAATGTATATTTTTTTTGGTCCCAAGAGAAAATAATGAAGTCATGTAAACGTTCAATGTTCACAACAAACGGTTTGTTTACGTTATCTTATAACTATATTGATATAAGATAAAAAATACAAATTTGCTGCTTAAAGTCGAATTTCGGACATCGCGGGGCCAGAGTCAATAATTTATAGCGTACCCAAAAGTCGACAAACCAGTTATTAACAGCTGAAGACTCGTTTTATTTTGATTTCTTATCTTATCTGATCGAATTTATGATGGTGTCAATGAAAAATGGGGGCCGCGAGGTCGGAGGAACGACCCACATTCTATTTCTTCGTGCTCTATGACGTCATATCTAAAATTTGGGTCAGGGGGTCGCGCTAGGTATGAACTCTGCCGTGGGTCGGTACGCAGGTTAAAAATCGACCCGAATCGCGCTTACATTTTCGTATCGAAACTAGTTTTTTTTTGTACATATTCAACTGGCGAATGTGGAAATTTACTAATTATTTTTAATTTTAATTTATTGGCGTCAATAATTAATACCGTTCTGTAATGTAAGGGGTCAAGGATTCGTTTTTAATTTTATATAAAATAAATAATTCTTAAGTAATTTCAGGTGTAAATTGTTTACAAATTTAAATGAGTCAAAGGACAAGTCCAGATGTTTTTATTTATGCTTTACCTACTCAATGGTCATATTTAATAGAAAACATTACGTGTAACTAATAAAGGCTAAAGAGAACGATATTTTTAATAAGTTTTATACGCTTTTTCACTTAAATATTACAGTTGTTTAGACTGTCATTGCGAGCAAGAAAAAAGAAATAGCAAACTAAATTTCGCACTGCAAACATCAGTATCAATTTAAATATTTTCGATAAGACTATTATTTTGTTTAGACAGTCTAAATATAAATACTAAGTGCGAAGTCTACACGCCGCCATCGCCGTATGAATCTAAAAGCCAAAAAATCCAAAACTGCTGTTCCGCTTTACTTTTGCTCGTCTTGAACACGGTTGCCGATATTTTCTCGTATGTATATGCGTTTGTATGACACATAATGTCAGTTTGTTTATCCAACAACGGGGCCGGCATTTTTATTGACAACAACGGTTATATAATCCATCATCGCGAATCGTTTACTCAAAAATTGTGACGGGAATAGAAGGGTGACCACACTTTATGTAAAAACATTTAGTGTCAACATAAAGGTTGACACTAAATGTGTCTTTACATAAACTGGCCCGTACGGTAAGATGTTTGCTAAAACTTATGTTATTTTTACTGTCACTTTTTTTTTATAAATACAAAAATATCATTTTATAGTTTTCTATATAATTTTGTATCTTTTTTGTGTATTTTTTTAGACAATTAGTACAGTTTTTTTATAAAAATAGATGTTAAATTATTGCATCTACCACTCGTTATCTCCAATCCCTGGGTATACTGGAAGAAAATGCCTAGAGGCATTAAGTCCGCCCATTATGATCATATTTAAAGGTAAATGCAATTACGAATCTTCGGACGTATGGAAAACAAAGAAGGTATTCAATTAAACAAAGCAAAAATAGTATTACCATGCGTTGCTTTATAAATACTATATCCAATATAATTTCATTTAAAGTTAATTATACGTTTATAAAGGTAGATTATTTTGTTTTTGTCCGAAATATCCGTTACGTAACACAATAGTGCGTCAATCAGCCGGTGGCATTATTCGAAACTATTTTTTTGTCAAAGTCGAGCAAACAGTGGAGTTGAAACAAATCAATACAAACGGCGGGCACGTGGTGGGCATGATGCGACCGCGTGTTTTATCAACGAGACTAATCTGCGAGCGGAGCCAGTGGGCCGACAAATGGCTGGAGTGTCGTTTCTTTTTCTAACAAGTTTATTTTTTTTACAGAAAATTGCGAAACCTCTCTTAGACGTGAACATATTATTAGCAGTTATTTTGATTTATAAAACAAAAACAATAAGACAGACTTGGGCGTATCTAGGGTTATTTTCCAGGATGGTTACTACCCTATTTTCCATAGGGCTACTTTCTTCACTAGACCACCCTGGGTAGGCACTAGACTGTTCTGGAGTGGGCACTATACCATTGTCGGGTGGGCACTAGACCATCCTAGAGTGGCCACTAGACCATCCTGGAGTGGCCACTATACCATTGTCGGGTGAGCACTAGGATATTCTGGGGTGGGCACTAGACCATCCTGGGTGAACTAACTCGAAAACATGTGTTTTCAAATAAAAAAGAATTTTGTTTCTAAGACTTACGCAAAAATTAGACATTTTTAAATTAAATCAAAAAAAATTAAATTAGGTAATCCTACCCGTGACCATGAACGCTGTAAATGGTTCGAAACATCGGGTGATAAAATTTAATAATAAACCGCGTAAAAATCCGTAAAGTTGTTTAATTTACAAAAAAGACTTTTTAAAATCGGTTCTCAATTCGCGAAGAAATCAGGAGATGTACATAAAAAAAGATACATATTATATTAAAAAATAGAACTTTCTCCTATTTTGGAATTGGTTACTAAGAGAAAACATTAGCCACTTCGTAGTCTACCACGAATATCACTGTAACTGAGAACTTAAGTCCTATGTCCATCTATGCTAGACTTTTGTTTCTTTAAGCACAGATAAATAATATTCATGCGAACCAATAATATCATTGATCCCTAACAAATATCTATTTATAAAGTTAATATTAAATAAAGTTGTCTAAAGCAGAACAATCTTTACATATGAAAAATAAGCTTACACTCTAGAAGTACGTGATTGTCCGTATAAAATAAGTAACTTCCAATATATTTTAGATTGCGTGAAATTTGCCTTATATTATGTCCATATTTATTAAGATATAAAATATATGACAACTTTGTCATATATTTTAAATATAAGTAGAGATTTGCGTAAATATAAAATTATTTTAAACGAAACATATTAATTGGTTTAAGTTAACATTCAGCGTTAAAATGTTCGCTAAATTTTACGTAATTTTATGCGGTTATTAAAATAATTTGTTTATTAAACATTTCGCTAATTAACCAAGGCCCCCAATTTCGCCCGCACATTTAAACGAAGATCACCTTTTCCTGCCATCTGTTGTCAATGACGCAGAGTTAACAATTGTGTTCCAGGCCTATCTCAACCTATACATGAAATCCGTATTAACATCTTTTTGGCCTGTAGAATATGTTTCTTCAAACAAATATACTAAAAATTTAATAATTTTTTTGTTTGTGTTTTATTACCATACTTTTTACATACCTTATTTTTGAATACCTTTCATATACTACCGGGTTCTACCGATTAATGATTTTTTTTATTTTTTTTTATAGAGGAGGAGTTATTGAAAGGAGCAGACTGATCACCTGATGGTAAATGAACCCGTCGCCCATGGACACACGCAACATCCGGAGAGTTGCGAGTGCGTTGTCAACCTAGGAAATTGGATACAATAGGTTTATTGGATAGGATAGGTCGGGAGTAAGGATTTGGAGCAGATAGAAGTCGGAAAAGAATAGGGTAGACATGGCCAAAAGTCATGCATACTTTAGTCTATGCCGACTTTATAAGGGGCGGTGGTACTTCCCCGTAAAAGTGCAGCGAAAGCTGTGAAAGGATGTTAGGCTCTACCACCTGTATTTACTATTTTTATGTTACTAATTAATAAAATTACACGTGTACTTTTGCCGTTTTAGTACATCTGTGTTAGTTATTTCGTAAAGAACGCAATTTATTTATTAACTATTAATTTTAACTGTTATGACGTCCGCTTTTTAATACGAAGGTAAATTACTTTTGTATCGCAATCGTTGTAAACGTCCGTTTTTATAGTTTATCGATAATGCTCAGTGACGTCATACAGAATTTTTAACGCTTCTAAGCATTTGTTATTCATGGGTAAGATCTATTTAATATTCTATAGATTTTTTTGTGATATTTTTTTTAAAGAGGCGGGTTTTTATAACTAAATAGATATTAATTCAATGAGTGGCGACGGGAAAATGCGATGAAAATCATTTATTAATTATAACGTAGATAGTATCATCTTAGCAATATTTTTATCTGACCACAATAAAATATACTTCAATGAATTCAATACTATACTAATATAAAAATCCAGATACGGTATAATATTACTAAATATATCACAATAATATGCATTCTAGTAAAATTGAACAACATGACATAATATCCGTTTTAAGATCTCTTATAATTAAATAAAAAAAATGGTGGGACATTAAATGTTGAAGCAGGTAATTCTTATATTTAACATGCCCTTAAATACAATATTTTTTTTAAAAAAATAATATTGTTTCACCTGTATTTAAGGAAAAGTGTGTAAAGATTGTGCAGGACCATATGCCATAAAAGTAAAATAGGTAATAATAATAAATATAAAATGTAAATTATGTAAACAGCAATGTGATGATAACAGATGTATAAGTTAAGAACCACCAAGGTTTCAAACTTATACATTTTATGAAATAGGCACTTCTAACGTGTTACTTCTATGTTAAAAGTTACTTAAAAATATGAATGCTAAGTTTATTAGGGGCAATTATTCGTACAAGGAAATGACTTACGAAATATTCGGCAGAGCTCTGTTCTGCTAATGTTGGGGACAGCAGGCATCCGGGTGACGGCGGCGCCGTGGCCGCAGGCGGCGGGGGCGCCAGCGACAGCAGCTCCCCAGCCGAGGCCGACATGCTGCCGGCCGCGGCCAAGCTCCGCAGCCGATCAGCCAAGTCCGTGTGCCCACCATTGAAGTTCTTATTGCCACCTTCCTCTTTCGTGCTCAAGTTGTCGATGATCCGCGGGCGCCGAAGCTTCCGTGAGGCCGCTCGCCATCTCCTCAACCGACAAGCAGCATTGTTTAGAACCTCTTCAGTCTCTCTACACTGTTGCTGCTCATCCTCAGACTGCGTGTTATCATCTGTATCCACTTGCTCATCTATGTAAGGCAATTTTTGCTCAAGTTTGGACAGAGATGGATCATCTTTTTCTGGATCCTCTAACACTGGGTTGGTGGGGCTAAGAAAGTCCCGGAGTGCGAAGGCAAGCTTCTGTTCAGCGTTCAAGCCCTCCGGAACAGTACTAAGTTCGGTGGTAACATATTTGGCTTCTTCACTTTTACTCTCTTCAGTATTCTTAAACTCATTGTGTTTACTAGTATTTAATTCAATATTAATTTCCTGACTAAACGAAGGCATTGTGAAGAAAAACCGGTGACAGAAATTCATTAGTTACTTATTTTCACCGACGTATTTTACAATAACAGTTATACAGTAAATTGTGCATTTTATTTTATTTTCATATTGTAAGACGTTGTTAAGGTATGAACACTTTACCAGGACGCGGCTAGTACGTTCTCGTCTACTATCAGTATTTATAGGATCTATCCCGATTCATATGTCATCGATGATTTCTAATCACTGACAAAATTTGAACACAATATCAATACACTGAATATTCCTCGAATACGGACAGAAACAAAATATACCAATCGATCATTCTTCATACCCGTAAAACAGTACAATTGTCAAGTAAAGTGTAACGCAAACGGCTCCAAGTAGTCCAGGCAATGTGCGCCAATGTGCGCAGACTGAACAGTGAGCACTACTGGCTGCCGGTCTCGCTATATTCTATACATATATGTAACGGTGGATTTCTTTCTTGTTTGTATTGACGTGCGCCGGGCCTGCGCGAAGTGTTCTACGAAAACGCACGCCCCCTTCCTGCGAATAGCGACAACTAAATGCCAACGCCATCTATTTGTACGCACAAGTACACTTTCGTTAAGCAATGACTGTAAAATATCGACATAGCAATGAAAGATGGCGTTAATTTGTCATTAATATGGGGCGTTTTAAAAAGGAATTTAATTATTAGAGTAATATGGAATGTTACTTATTTGCTTAGGAAGTAAATCGCAGCAAACTAAAAACTTAAAGTAAGCTGAAAACCAATAAGAAATATTTGGAATATTTTAGTACAGTCTTTCAATTCTGGCTTAATTTTCTTTGCAAGACTTGAAGTTTTTCAGTTAAAGCCGATTTGTAATTTTTGCTAATGTTGTTAATTTATTCTGAGAAAGCAAATAAGACCACTGTTGTTTATTAGTAAAGTATTATTGTTTATTGTACCGTTACTTTATTGAAAAATTATCAATAAATTACTTTAAATAATCTTAGACTTCATTTTATTGATATCAAGTGTGGTGTGGAACGTTATTCAAACTATATTATGTTACTATGATGCAAATACTGTTTGTAATACGTAACATTGTAGCAAGGATGAAAATGTTAACATAGACTGAACACTACTGGCGATCATTATTCGCTCTAAAGCGTTTTAACCTAAAAAGAGAATTGTCCATCGTTCAAAGCACGTTATAGCCTAATAGTTGCGAGTCAGACAATTTGTTATTTGAATTTCGATACGGTCCCGTGGTTTGGCTACGTAAAAGTAAATCAGGTTAAAATAAATCATAAATATGCGAAATTATATCACAATTTATTGTTAAATGACGTCACATTTTTAAATATATTTTTATTCGTCTACTTTAAAACAATCAAAGAAAAAAATATGTGTACAAAAGTGCTTAATCATTTGATGTATTTTATGTATGTACTCGTATATTGCAAATAACTATGCATATAATTTGAGAAGTTATTACGTGCCGTTAAAGTATGATTTAGTACGTTGGAATAAATAAATGAAGTTTTCAATATGTCACTAGGACGGCGTTAGTAATCCACATTTTGATGATTGCGACAATTCACAGCTATTAAGCTATGCGCAAAGCACCATGAAGGCTGCTGTTATTAGGGAAATACCATCGATTATTTAGTTGAGGGCATATTTAATACGCCGTCATGTACGAATCGATTTTATAAGCTTTACACCTACCCGAGGGAATGCACCTCAATTCTTTTTCGAGAAATATTAAATAATACTTAAGCCAATTTCCAACATGTGTCTTTGGTTGATAACGGCATGCTTAGGCCTATTACCAACAAATCCTCCTCCACCGAATATCATCGTGGTCCAAGGAGTACCAACTCCAATTTTACAACCTACTACACCGCCTGCCACAACTGCGACCACCGCCACTACTACTACAGCCCGCCCGCCACCACCTGCAAATATGACGACTTCTCCTCCGCCAATGCCTACGAATATGACGTCACCTCCACCACCACCCGGTAACAATACAGGAACCCCACCACCGATGACGACAGGAACAACCGCTAGGCCAACGAATGCAACTCCACCTGCGACGCCGACTCCGGCTCCTACTGCGGCCCCAACTGCGGCTCCCACTCCTGCTCCAACTCCAGCTCCTACTCCGGCCCCAACTCCAACCCCAACTCCAGCTCCCACCACTGCAACAATTGGGACTACCGCTACACCAGCGACTACAGGTGGAAATCTTTTACCAGTTTTATTGTGCGATAATCCAGATGTGATTTGCAATATTAATCCCGATGAATCCGCTGCAGGCTCACTACCCATTGACCCGCGCCTCGGCACAACCCCTGGATCATCAGCGCCACTGCAGGCTCCACCTATATCTGGATATAGCGCTCAAGTACCGTCATACGACACGGCCGTCAAATTTCCTAGGGAGCGTCGTAGTGTGAATTCCAGTTTTTATACTCTATTTAGCAGTTCACGCAAAGATCTAGAACGGACAGAAAAACATATTATACGAAAGAGACAAAGCTGTAGATGTGTACCGTCCGGTACTTGCGTAAAAACATCATCGGGCGCCGGAATGATAGATATTAGGATAGTGACTCCGGTAAGTTTTTCTTAATAAACAATTAACCTAACTGGATGCTTATTTAGATATAAACTGATACGGTTCCGTAGGGTGCGACACAATGTCCCACTGGGCAGGAATATTGCTGTGGCGCTTCGACTGCTGACGCTACAATTGCTTGTGGAACTTTGCAAACAGTGCCATCAACAGGCATCACTCCAGCCGCTGGTCAAGCCAACTTTGGAGAATATCCTTGGCAGGTAAGTAATGCTTTTAAGTATTTTTTCGTTCCTATTAAGTCTATCGGTATAAAGTAACTATGTCGATCTTATTATTTTGCAGGCGTTAATATTAACGAAACAAAACGATTACATTGCTGGAGGTGTCCTTATAGATAATTTGAATGTCATAACTGTAACGCACCGATTGACGTCTTATATGTAAGTAACTCCCCGGTTTGATTAAGGAGTTTAAGTAATTATTTATGTCTAATATAATTGTTTATCAATAAAGATCATAGTGTTTCAGGAACCGCACCTAACGTCAAAGTTCGATTGGGCGAATGGGACGCAGCGGGTACTTACGAACCTGTTCCGTACCAAGAGTATACAGTACAAAAGGTCTTCAGTCATCCTTCTTACGTTGCCAATACACTGCAGTATGATATTACTGTTTTAAGGTTGGCAGCTGCGGTACCATTTACACCAGCAAACGGATCGACTACTACCATTAACAGGGCGTGTCTACCTGCGTCATCTAATTCAGTTTACACTGGACTAAGGTAATAAAAGCATATCCCCCTTCTATTGTTTTCCAACATGCAGTTGCTTCTAATTATTTTAGCCGTATCGAACTTAATGTCTCAAGCTAAGGGGAACAAAATATATAATTATGTCCAAATGCAGATGAATGTCAAAAATACTTTTAAAATACCATTTGGCACGTGTTACGCAGCGCCTATGTTGATACCTACATTTCCTTCAACTAAGCCAATTTAAGCCGAGTGTTCATAGATTAAAACGAAGCACCGACCTCAATTACATAAAACTTGGAATTTCCGTACAGAGAATTTTTTTACGAATTTGCGTAAGTGTTGAATTAAAGTAGGGCATGGCCCTAGGCAAAGTAATTCTTGAAGCCCCTTTACGCTTTTTCAACATTTTAAAATATTTTTTTTACCAATATGTTATATTTAAAATTTTGGTAAAAAAATATCACATAGATAGTCGTGTTGTAATGTACAATATGACAAGCTATATATTTTTACACGTATAAAATGTTTTAAAAGTTCTTGAAAAATCATATATTTATAACATAATTTTCATTTATTATTATTGCGACAGATAAATTATATAAGAAATGAATCAACAAAGTCATTTCAGAACAGTTTTTAACTGACTCCAAGAGAGTAGGTTATATATACTACATTATATTTATATTTTTCATGTATGTTTGTCTATTTTCGGCTATTTATAAACGAACTTCCGAATTGATTGACTTGAAAAATATTTTCTTAATCGAAGTATAGTTCAAAATTTTCCTAAAAACCTGTTTTTGTCTCTTTTTTAATGAAAATAACTAAAAAAAAAGTATCGAAATTTCACTCTAAGGCGTTTGAAGTTTTTAATTTTTCGAGAGAATAATACTAATAAATATGTCATTTGACTTTATAATGCATATTTTTTTAGAATTTATTATATGCATTTGCAGTTCTCGTAGTATTCTACGAGTACAATATAGTCTGGGTAATTCAGTATGCTCAATAATTTTTTTTTAAGAACTTCATGGCAAGTATATTTTTTTTACACGCATCCACTACAGATAAAATAATTTAGCTGATCTCTATCATCACGTTTAAAAGCTTAGACTTAATTTCCTCGGAATAATGTTTCAAAAGTCTTTTTATTTTTATTGATATTTCATCTGAATACTTTTCTAAGCATCTTTTAAAATTACAAATATAAAATCAATTTCACCATAAGGTTATACTCATTGCGGCGTTTATAGTACAATAAAATAAGTTTAAATTTTAAATTCTTCTCTTTGAAAACCTCTTCTGCTTTGTCAATACGATTATCACATTCTCTGATTTTTATAAATATATTAGTTTTTAAATTAAACAACTTTACGGATTTTATCGCGGTTTATTTTTAAATTTTATCACCCGACGTTTCGAACC
>JAOCPS010793346.1:0-10209 GCA_025505425.1 Graphium colonna
GGTATTTCCGGACCGATACGAGTTAGGGACCTTCAAGAAACGAGCGTATTCTTATCTTAAAGGCCGGCAACGCTCTTCTAACTCCTTTGGTGTTGCGGGAGTCCATGGGCGGCGGTGATCACTTAACATCAGGTGAGCTGCCTGCCCGTTTGTCTCCTTCTCTATAAAAAAAATGACAGAATATTGATGCCAGTGCGGTAAATAGACTTTTGGTCGGTAAATAGAATCTCTAATCAGTCAGTCAGTGTTAAGTTTTTTTTCTTACATAACGCCAACTTGTGTTATTAATTCTTTCAAAAACTGTTCCGAAATACTTAAAAAAGTTTACGTCGTTTCACCGCTAAATGTTACTTTATATTATTTTCTTATTTTAATATGTTTCGTACATAAACATATGACGAAAAATGCTTAGGGTTAATAGATTAAATGGGGAAAAACTGCCACAAAAATATTCAAATGTAATATGAGATTGGAAATAGACAAAATTGTATTTATATTTACTTATATTACAATTTATCAACAAAAAATTAGTGTTAAGTAAATGCTGCTAAAATATTGGGTTACAAAGAGTCAATTTTTTGGTTAAGGTGCAACCAAAGATTTTAAATTATTGTTATATTTATTCCAAAAATGTTATTGATATTTAATCCAAAAAAATATTACTGAAATCTGACACGTGTTTGATTTATTTTATCTTTCGTTTTTACTTTTTATTCATAGACAGACAAAAACGTGAACCCAATAATTTGTATATAGTGTTTGGTGTTAGTAAAATATTTCAATTGCTTCTATTTTATTCCCTTCAGCAGTTTTTTTTGATTAAACTTTTACAAATTTTAAAACTGAACTTTTAAAACTTAAAACTTTTTATATAACTAAATATTTTATCTCTTATTGTCAACTGCGAGGAATTTAGAATTTATAATTTTTCTAGGCAGTAAAATTTGTTATTAATTTTCTGATAAAGAAATTCTTACATGTTTATAGCGTTTTGTTGTATTTATATTAAAATAAGATATAAATATTTTTATGACGAAATGCCTCTTTAACTAATTGTCAACCTAAATAGTAGTGCTAACTACTTCGTTAAAAGTTTTCTACGTCGGTTTATTTATATAAATTAACATTAACTATTTGCAGGACAGTAAATTTTTAATATAACAAGTAAAATTATTTGATTGGTTTGAGTTTATACATGTTTTCTACGACTGTATTTTTTGTGATGATTTTATAAATTTGCCATTATAAATTCATAGAATATCTAAACATTTTTTTTTACTGTTGAGGTTTTTTTAAAGATAAATTTAGTATTTTAAAATCCATTCTTACATTTTTTTCTACAACGACATTATTAAGGACACTTTTTGATAAAACGGGGAATTTTTCTCCACTATAGCGATTTTTACACAGACGTTGGAGTAAGCGTTTTTACGAGTTGTCACAGCACACATATCTAAAAGTAAGCATCAATAATTTTGACATTTTTGTTTGACAACGCTCCATCTGTATTATTCTCTAATCTGAGAGTGAATATATGTATGCTATTTAAAAATAATTTTAATTTGTCTACACGTTTTATGGCACCCACCTCAAAATCTTCCTACTCCATTGGTTTACTCGGAGAATATGCCTACGATTACATGTCCGCCTTTTGAGTTTCTTGTTATTAATGTAAATGCAATAAAGTGTATAATAAAAAAACAAATATCTAAAAATGTAATTGTGATATGCAGTTGTACCGTCATTTTGAACCTGAAAATCAAATTACGCCAACAAATTAACAAATGGTATTATTCTACTTGTTTAATAGCATGGGCATCGGTAATCTGCATATGTTAAAATCATTACATAGAACGGTCTCATGTATTATAAAAACATATTAATCCCTTAAACTTATCTGCCTAAAACTTAGGTATTATCATAATTCCGGCATGCAAAAACATGAATCAAGGCTATCATTTTCTCCAACGTCTTCAGTATTTTTCCCTATCTAAAACAAAACTACCTTGGCGCAAACACTTCTACATCCTCTCATTAATTACGTGGATGTATGTGTTTTGGACGCTTCCAATGAGCTATTGATTAAGCTTGAACGTTTACAAAATTTTCGTTCAGTTTATTTGCCAGGTGGGTAATTTTTAACATTTTTGTTACTACAGGGCACAACTGCAATGGCTCCCAATCCGTTGACTTAATTCTTATGCTTCTTACATTGAAACACTTTAGCACCTTCATATCTTCTTCAGTGTTTTGAGTGTCTTGGGCCTCGTTGAACTCAATACTGGAAAACCAAATTCTTACTCCAGGAAATACCGGTTCATTTTTCAAAACGGTGTATACTGAGAAGGCAGTTAATTTCTGGAATTCACTCCCCCGTGAAATTTTCATTAGCTCCCGTTTTGGTATTTTTATGTAACCTTTGTTTATATGTTTAATGTAATTAATTTGTCGAATTTAACATAGGCATCAATACCGTAGCCTGGATAGCATATACAATACAAATTATTGAGGCCCCCTTTTGACTGAATTGCTGCATACCAAGAAATATTTGTATTTAAATACAATTTTAAGTGCCGTCTATATAAATAATACCTTTTTAAGACTGGGAATAACAAAAGGAGTATTGTTATTCCCAGTCTTAAAAGGGTTTTTCAAACGAATACTCTGACTTTCTTTGAATTTAATTAAAATCAATTCTAATTTTATTAATATTTCAAGTAACTAAATAACGACGTAAATGTGAACACTCACGTTGTTATTTAGTTATTTGAACACACACACACAAATAAATTACTGCCTGTGCCTGTGCCCCAGCGTTGCAGATTTAGAAAGTATTTTTTTAATCATCGAAAACAGTGCTTTTTATTGGCTGTTGTGTATCTTTTAGTAATATAGTCTATTTTGCAGCTTTGATAACGCGTTTGCAAAATATCAGGATAATCGGTTATTTAATTGTAACGTCAAATCGTAAGAAACAAACATGTAAACTAATTTACGCATTTAAAATACCTATTTTTCCTTCTTAGACCTTAAATAAAAGACCAGTGAATATTTTTGTACTTAATAACAAATTTAAACAATATATCATTCCATTGTGTGCCGTTTGACATGGTTTTAAAAGAATGTTAATAGGCTAGTCCGGACTTTCAATATTCTTTTGAATGTAAAGAAATAACTCATATTTCAAAGGCGATAAATTTTCACAGGCGGGACGAGAACAATCATATAGCAGCTGAGGGAGATTGTATTACAAGAATCTAAATTTCCTTCGACGCAAAATAGCTTCAAAGAGAACATTTGTACTAGTGTAGCATTAAGAGGTTATGAACGGTGATTAAATATTTAAATGCTAGATTTTTAAAAAAATTAAGTCGTTATTTATGCGGCCATCTATATGATATTGAGCTAAAAAACCGGCATGTCCCTAGAAAGGTCTTTGTATATTTTCAATCTTTGGAGAACGTACCGTGTAAGATAGCTTTCGCACGGAAGTTGTGTATTCCACCTGAATCCGTACTAGCTAGCATATGATTTTAGTTTTGGTCTGAAACCCCTTGATGTTTCTTATGACAAATTCTAGTGTTTGGGAAAAATTTTTAACAATATAATCAATATGAAGTATTCAATAAAGTGTTGAGTCTAGAATAACGTCCATATCTTTCACTTCATTCGTTACGGGCCAGATTTAGTCGGCGAACATGATGTCATAATTAATTCAAATGACCGTAATTTACAATTATTATTTTTAATTCAATCTTTGCGGAAGCTGCTAATAGCGAATTGCAGGAGCTGAATATATAAAAAATAAACTATTAAAGTGAAGTAAAATACCAGCCTATTTTTAAATTACCGCACTGCAAAGCAGGGATCTCCTCTAGTATGAGTTTACAGACAGTAGTCCACCACACAGTGCAAGTGCGGATTGGTGGAGGATGTGAAACCTTAGAAATATAATTTCTTTGATATGCAGGTCTCCATGTTTTTCTTTAGTTAGTATCAAAGCTACATGTTCAATAATTTTTTACTTAACATATGTAACACAAAAAGAACGAGAAAATTATAATTGTCACAGATATGTAATATACATATATATATATTTATGCCCTTTGACAGATTCTCCTTTAATTTTTTACAGATTTACTTTTAACAGCGATTTTTTTTTTGGTTTTATTATTTTTATTTTATTATTTGGATCAAATAAGCGAAATACCTAAATAACTCAATAATCAACTTTTATAAAAATATTTGTTTTTGTTCAACAAAATCAATATAGTATCTTACAACAGTCAGCACAATAAGCATCTACGTTCTATTGGGTGATTACGTATCTGACATCGATATCCATCTATTTGACTAAAAGCTCTTTATACTTCCTTTAGAGCTATTTATGAGTGGAATTGAAACTCAGTCCAGTTTCGGTTATTCGTCCTTTAAAGTAACCGTAAAATTACTGAAACAAGAATACATTTCTCGCACCGTGAAAAGTTACTAGATTGTCAAATCGAAACATAAACTATCAAATATTATTTATACTGTTTCATTTTCTTATTTTTCTGCAAAGGTACATTAGTAAAAGTTGTGCCATTGTCGTGAATTAACATACTGCATATTGCTAGTTTCTCACAAACTGGCCATTTTATCACACAACAAATTAATTTCAAGGTTTATTTCCACTTCTTTTATTTTTTTAAATAGCAGCGTTTTTTACAAGCTAATCGTCACACTATATTAACACAATGGAAAATCCGTTTGAGAAGTTCTAAAAGTATAAATATGGACCCTCTTACAAAATTATATTTACTGTAGATTGCAAACAAAAGATTTTTTTTATAATACTAAAAATGTAATTATGTTATAACATTACTCCTAAAGATTGTTTTAAAAAACTAAATAAGTTGTTGTTGGTCATATGTTTTTAGGGTTCCGTACCTCAAAAGGAAAAAAACGGAACCCTTATGGGTTCACTTTGTTGTCTGTCGATTTTTGACAGACACTCCAGAACCTTTTTCTCAGGAACGCGTGAAGGTATAGAGTTAAAATTCATACCAAATACTCAAGTCTACTCTCACTTAGAGTTGTAAAAAAAGACACTCGCAAAAGAATCAAAACCTATAAGGTACTTACCGCGAATTCAGAATCATGAAATTTGGTACAAAGCTACGTCTTATAACATAGATAAAGCAAGAAATACGAAAAACATAAATTTTAACATGTATCCTTGAACTTACTACCCATTTCCTGCTTATTGCGTAAAGGTATTAAATTGAAATTTATATTTTATTCCGTAAAAGTTTTAAATTGAAAAAAGAACTAAACACTCAGATCTTTAAATATATTTAAGCTGTGAAACAATCAAAGTTCTACATCAACGCGATCAAAAGAAACAGCAATTTAAGCAGCATATTTTGAAACTCGAGAAGACTCGTAAGGGAATCAATACCTACAGGGTATTTCCTGTGAACTCATAATCTTAAAACTTGGTACGAAATAACATCTTATACGATAAAGGAAAACTTGCGAAAAGTATAAATTTTTAATTAATTCGTATAATAAAAAAATTTATAGTAATTTTCAAGTCACTACCCCTGTCCTCATGAACGACTATAGGTATTAAATCGAAATTCATACCAAATACTCAGGTCTATATAAAAAGTTCCAGGTTAATGCAATTGAAAGAAACAGAAATTTGAGCCTTGAACTCAGACTCTTAAAATTTCGTACAAAACAACGTTCTACGGCACAATTAAAGGAAAACTTGCGATAAGTCGAAATATTTAAGAAGGTCGTATAATAATAATGTTTTTAACAATTTTCTACTCACTACCCCTTTCCCCATGAACGCGTATAGGTATTAAATTGAAATTTATACTAAATACTTAGGTGTATAACACCTTTAAGCTGTAATAAAATCAAAGTTCTATGTCAATGCAATCAAAAGAAACAGCAATTTAAGTTGTATATTTTAAAATTCGAAAGTACTCGTAAGGGAAATAAAACCTACAGGTTATTTTATGTGAACTTAGAATATTATGACCCCTTTTGTCGCAAACGCCATATATTTAGGTCTATTATACCGTTAAGTCGTAACAAAATTAAATTTTTATGCCAATGCTATTGCTAAACTATTTCTCGCTGACATAGAACTAATAAACTTTGATGAGAAGCAATAGATTACAGCACAGGTAACAGAAAAAGACCAGAAACCTTAAAATGTTAGTTAGTTATACCATTAAAAAATTGTGATTATGAAGATAATTGTAGTTACCGCGGTATGGGAAGGGTCAACATTTTTCAAAGGCAAATACGAACGTATGGTCATTCAATCTGTATATTTTGGTAAATGAATATAATAAACAACGAGAAATATAGTAAACATGATATACACCTAAATGCGTTTTTTATATTTCTTATTGTTGTTTTTGGTAATAAGTAACTGATTTCAAAAAAGGGAGTAGAGTTCTCAATTCAAATTTTCTTAATTTTTATTTATGTTCGCATGTATCCACATCATTTATGAACCTATTTTAAAAATTCTTCTTACATACAAAATGGTCCAATAAAATTTTTATAACAAAAGGTTCAGTGATCTGTTTTTTAAATCAAAATAACAAAACTTGTTCTATGTATGTTTTCGTGTACCTCCGCTATTTAAAAACCGATTTTAAAAATTCTTCCTTTATCTGATAGGGTATTAATCCGAAAGGGTTCCATTAAATGTTCGGTAAAATCGGTCCATTAGTTTGTTTTTTAAATCAAAATAACAAAATGTTTTTTATGTGTGTTCGCGCGCATCTCCAATATTTATTAACCGATTTTAAAAACTCTTTTTTAATCTGTCAGGGTGTTTTTTGTAAAAATTAAAAAAAAAATCGTCAGTCAGTTTTTCATAGATCAAAATTACAACATTCAGGAAAATTTGCACATATCTCGGTTATCCAATAAAGCGGTTACTTCTTTCAGGTAATTTATGGGCCTTCTTTAGGCGATTAAGATTTTTGTTTGCCAATAGGGTCCGAAGGATTACTAAACAACACATACAGTAATATCCGGGAAAGCTAGGTAAATAAAACACCAGATTCAAAGCTTGGTCGTCAAAAAACGTAAAAAGGCGGTCGTTCAAAAGTGTCTGAAAGGTCCCGCTTAGAATAAATACTTCAAGCTTTAGATAACATTTTTTTGAAATTTCAATGTTTAATGTAGTACTATTCGTAACTTTTTCAGGAACCAATTACAGATCTGGTTCAAATTTATTACTTAATTAGTAGTTTCGGAACTGATTTCTAAAAAAGTAACTAAAGTCTGTTCTTAAGTAACTACAATAAAAAACAACATACATATGTAGGCCTAGTGTAAGTATTTCAGTTGTGCCCCCCCTCCCAAACTTTCTATTTTGTTATGTATTTAGCAATAAAAATTCCAAAATTTTGACTCATATACCTACCGTACACACACACACACACACGCACGCTCACACACACACACACACACACACACACACACACTCACACACACATATATACATATCTCAGATTTGTACGGAACCCTTAGTGCGCGAATCCGACTCGCACTTGACTGTTTTTTTTTATGTTACATTAGAGATTATTCTTGGATTGACCAACAGGAAATATATACATATATAGTTTATAGCAGTTTGGAACCGTGTTAATTCTCTAACATAAATTAAGTGAAAAGGTTTTTATCATATATTTTAAGGTATTTTTATAATTGATTTTATTAAGGGATATACACAGTAGTCTATCAGTTTAATCTTAGGCGATATTTTAACATTGAAGAAGTGAAAATATTATCAGATTTAACATTTACGAGTTACATTATATGTTATTATATTTAAATCGACCATTACCAAACACATATAATATTTGTGGTATATTTCAAATTCGAAATAAGTAAAAAAAAACCTTGAATAAAATCTGTTCATGCAATCGTACCTGAGTTTCAATTTCGGTCTGATATTTAACTAGAGGATTTGACTGAAATCGGTTTTGACACAAGGCGCTTCTCTTATTGAGAGAAATTCCTTAGGAATTGAATTTTTAGAGGCAGTAGCACTCGAGGCACATAGGGGCCATTTTTATGTATTCAAAATTTTCAAATTTTATTGTATTGATACGTGCGACTTTGAATTAATGAAAAAGAACAAAATAATATATAATATACAGCGTGATTGGTGAGTCTTTTCCGATATTAAATGAGACTCGGTACTCGATTGTCATCATATTTATGTAATAAAATTATGTATATATTTTTCGAAAAACAGATAAACTGGTAAAGCATGGCCACGATGCCAGCGGTGAACAAATGGGCAGCTGGCACAGTTCACTGACCTGAAAATGGCACGGCTCGCAACGTGTCCGCTAGGATGCATATGACTTTCGTAAAACAATACTCAACTTTCGATTACGTTTACTCAGTGCTCAATGAATATTTACTTTTAATATTAAATTTATATTTTATAGACATTCTCCACATTTGACGTCCTTGAATATTGAAGGTGACTCACTAGACAAGCTATATATAATTAATAATATTTAAGGATGTAGATAATTGTACGGTACTTTAGGTATTTTATTCAAAAACACATTTTGTTTATGTAAATTTGTACATAATCATTTAAATATGTATTTTTCGTGATAACCCTCGAAACAATTCTTCGAATAATATCGACTATAAAAGAAAAGTTTATTTATTTTTTTTGATAGGCTCCAAAATTGGTTTAGAAGTATAAGATATACTCAAAAAGTTTTGAGCGGAAATTTGCGAAGAATTAGTAGTTTTTTAAATTGATATACGATCTGAACACTTTCATTATACTGAGAAATAAAACAGCATGAAAATTTATTTTCGCAGGGAAATGGAGAAGTCAGAGATAAAAAAAAATCAAAAAAGAAATTATTTCAGAAATGACATTAAATGGAATTTATAAAAAGAAATATTCAAAATCGTAACCAACATCTTTATCTGAAGTATTCAGAAAATCTAAATTATAGTTGATGACTTGCCCCGCGTACAGCTGACCATGCGCCAAGCCGAGTATCAACATTTTATTTATTACTGGAAAATTTGGTTGAAAACTATGCTCCTAATTTTATTACATAAATGTTATGAAATCGGGTGCGGTACTGTCGATTATGCCATACTGTCAGGTTTTAAATAAGATGTTTTCTTTTGTAAATCGATTAATCGAATAATGTTTGTTTTTAGACCTGAGAATGACTATTATTATTCCACAAATTCGTTTGGTATTTTGAACAACGTTGTTTAAACAAAAACTAATAGAATGAAACAATATATAATGTATAGATGCGTAATAAGTATTGTACAATAGATTTTTCACGGACCACCAGACGTGAGAGAGAAATAATCAAGGCAGTTATTTGTGACTTCTGCTAGGTTTGAGACACAAAAGCATATTTAACACTCATATATCTTATCAATGTCAAAAGAAATATTTATCCTGATTTTTTTTGAATAATGCGGAAAAAAATCAGTTGCCAAGAATAAAACTAACCCAAATTACTCCATTTAAGAATTTACTGTTTATGACTTGTATTTATTGGTCACTTCATCTCTCTGTTTTGTGTACATAAGAAGTATTAAATAATGTGCATTGCATGAATTTCATCATATAATGGATTCAAAATGTCCAGGAAATGGGAAAAGGAGACTGGCGAACTTTCATACTTCATTGAGTCCAACTGGTGGGAATCGAATCCACGAACCACGACGTTTGAGCCAAGGGCTTGGCAATTGTGCCAACCGGTCATCCCAGTCTCGGTCATTAATACATATATTAAGTACTGGTACATTTAAAAAAAAAGTTTCATATTTATACATATAAATTATATTCATTGACTGAAATTTGTACTTGCTTTAAAAAATATTTAAGACTTTCATAAGTAAGTAATACTTTGCAGTATTAATTACTGATCTAGAAACATTTTTTCAAATGTATTGTAACGTAAACTGAAATTATTTTCGTTAAAGTTAAGCTTAAATTTATTATAACATACATATTTATGCCTAAATTTTCATTTTGTACCTCAAAGCGTTTTTCTGTTTGATAGAAATAAGTAATATTTTAATATTTAATGTATTTCTTATAGTCTTGGTTCCTAGAATATATCTCGTCCCATTTTATAAGAAACTTTATTACGGAGATACAAACGCCAGTGTAGTGGTCCTTGCTTT
>JAOCPS010793457.1:0-10209 GCA_025505425.1 Graphium colonna
TATATAAGCAGACTTCATCGCCTTCAATATTCGTGAATGTTATTTGTGGGGTCATATATAAAGAATTAATTTTGATGTTCAAATACTAATTGACCAAGGAGTAAACTTAATCGAAACTTGAATAATTACTTACGAAAGCCATGGACATCCCAGCGTAGAGCGCGCGCGGCCGCATTTTTTGTCAATAAACTGCGCCAGCTGGAATTTATTCTCTGCCGGCATCGTATCCATGCTTCATCTATTTATTTGAAAATATGACCTAAAACTATGCCCTAATTTTATTACATAAATATGATGACAATGTAAACCGAGTGGAAAGGAGTGCCCTTTAATATCATTGATGACTTACAAATTAACCTGCATATTACTATAAAATTACCACACACAGTCATTGCCTTAACCTACTTAAATTATAGGAGTTTATGTGTTCGAATCTATGTATCTCTTTTGGTGTGCATGTTTACCGATTTTTCCACCGATTAATTAAACGATTTTTTTTATTTAAAAGATATAAATTCGAGGTGATTTCATAAAGTTAGCATAAAAAGTCGGTCTGATAGTACCGTTTAAAAATTAAAATAACGGTAAAAATTTCGGAAAAGTTCATTTTTCAGGCGTTTAAAGTCGATCTAGCAATTTTTCGTAAATAATACTTGTGTTAGCCGTTAATATAATCCAGGGCTGTCACAGGATCGTGTCCGGACGCCGGCGGCAGAGTCCTTTCGCTGCCGACCCTGGGCAAGTTCTGCGAGACCAGGCAGAACGAGCCCAAAACCGAGCAACAACTCAAAGATATTATCCAGGTAAACTATATTTATTTGGGATAAACATTAATATAAATAAAACTATGTTTGTGAAATTGAATGCGTATTTTGTATTGAAGAGCTTCAATCATAAGTTTTCTTGCGTTGGATATTTATTGGTAAACAAAAAACATTATGTTCCATACGTCAAATTAAATGAGCAAAATAACCTAAGATTAAAAAAAAATAGATGATACAACACAAAACCTTTTCACAGCTTTTGCTGCACTTCTACGCATGCGCTCGTTCGGGGAAGTAACACGGTCCTTTATAAAGTCGGCATAAAATAAAGCATGCATGACTTTTGGGGATGCCGAATGGCCATGTCTGCCCTTTTCTTTTTCCACTCCAAATCCCGACCCCATCCTATCTAATGAATTTTATCAATTTCCCAGGTTAACAACGAACTCGCGACACTTCGGATGTTGCGAGTGAATCAGGTGAACCGTCTGCTCGTTTGTCTTCCTTGACATAGCAAAAAGATTGTTGTGAGATATAAATAATGATTATTACTATTATCTTTATGAAGAATATGTATATTCCTTTGCCTTTGCCTAAATCCCGATAGTATCTAAGAATAGCCGACATCATCGGAAACCGATTTCAAACGCCTTGGAAGTGTACTTTCTAAACATATTTTCTCATCCAATAAACCTGTTATTGGATAGGATGGGGTCGGAATTAAGGCTTAGGAGAGAAAAGAAATGGGAAAAGAAAAGAGCGGACATGGCCACCCGTCATCGCCAAAAGTCATGCGTACTTTATTTTATGTTGACTGTATAAAGAGCGGTGGTACTTCCCCGGGTGAGCGCAGCCGTAGAAGTGCAAAGAATAGATGAAAAAAAGAAAAGATGTTATGCACTAGCGGCTGTTTTTTTTTTAAATTTTAGGTTATTTAAAATTATATTTCTGTTTTGCTGTGAGCTGTGAAAAAATGTTACGCCCTACATTTTAAAGTTATTACAATGAAATATACTTATTGTATCTTTGGAATATGTTACCATAATATACAGGATGAGTAACTTGTCACTAACGATATTGAAGGAGAGCACCCCGTACTCGGTTGTCATCATAATTATGTAATAAAATCAGGGCCTCAGATTTGACCAAATTTTCTAGTAAATAAATGTAGCGTGGAGACGACGGCAGTGAACATATGGCCAGTTGGCATAGTTCACTGACTTGAATAAACGGCCGCATGTACCGTGTCCGCTAGGATGCGCATGCGTTTCGTAATTATTTATTCGACTTTCATTTATGTTTATTTAGAGGTCACTTAATATTTATTTTTAATATTGCTTTTATTCTCCGGATCCCTACATATAACGTCCCCAAATATCGAAATTGACTCACCAATCAGCTTGTATATATAAAAATTTTAGTCTACAAAACTGAAGAGTGTATTTCTATAGCGAATTATAAATAAAATTTAATAAAGCTCAAACATAATCTTTATTCATAGAGACATGAACCAGACCCCACCCTGAGAGCGGAGAACTGCCTCTCGTTTGAAGGGTTCGTGAGATTCCTGACGGATAAAGACAACTACGCTTTCGTCCCTGAACAGAGGAGGCAGGTCAACAGTTCTACGGGGTATGTGCTACATATAAAAATGTATAATACTAGCCATGGGCGTATCTAGGGCTATTTTCCAGGATAGGCACTAGACCACTAGACTAGGAGTGCACGATAGATATCGATATTTTATAAAATATCGACATTTGAATACGATGTATCGCTTCCATTCGATATTATCGAATAATTAGTATCGATGTATACATTTGATACATTTCATTCAATATATCAAATATAGTTAAATATTAAAGAACATACTGTCATTGACAACTTGAGTAATCCCCAGAATTTTGAAATAACTAGCCTTCGCAATAATGAAAGATTCATTACTACATAGTAGTACAAAACTAAGCTACAATGTCTATTTGTCACAACACCCATAGATGTCGCTCTAATGTTGTTGTGTCTATGGGGTCCCGAGTCTCTCGAATTCGAATTCTTCTCGAATCGAAACTACCCTGTTTTATTTATAAGTAATATTTCAGTGGTGGCCGATTATGGGATATACTAATGAAATTATTCGACTATGAAAATAAATAAGCTTCTAATTTTATAATTAACTTTCAAAATTAATATTATGAAATAATTTGATAATGACATAAGTCATAACTGTCCACCGCTAAATGAAACGCTACTCCTGCTGTTCGTAAATAATAATAAAAGTAAAGTAAAGTAAGCCTACTTTTATATTGTCCCACTGCTGGGCAAAGGCCTCCTCTAGACATAGGGTATTGGGCATAGTCCACCATGCGGCCCAAGTGCGGATTGGCAGACTTCACATATCTCAGAAATATAATTTCTTAGATAGGCAGGTTTCCTCGCGATGTTTTCCTTCACCGCAGAGAACGTGGTAAATCAGCACTTAAAATTGCAATTAGAAAATTAACAATTTCATTGGTGCCGGCACCGGGGATCGAATTTAGGTTCGCCTCGAGTAAACAGAATTGGAGGCGAGCGCCTGGACAATGAGCTACCACAATTTTAAATAAGAAAACTTTATTCATAAATTTACAGAGTAAAAAAATCGAATCTCTGAATCCTGAACTAGGAATTAATCCTGAATCTCGGGAATCAGTCCCATCCAATTACACAACTGAAAAATATAACATTAGTGTGTGAGTAAACATTACGTAAAGTTAAAAAATTAATTACGTAATTCATGCTCATCCAAGCTGACACGACGTGGCCGGAGTAAGACTGCGATATGTATTATTGTTTCAATTGTTTTACGCAGTGTCCTTATCTTTTTCCAAAAACAAGCGACAAAAGCCTAATGGTTAAGGATAAGAACATCAGATCACGTGGTCGAGGGTTCGATTCCCATCCTTCAACTATGTTACTCCTTATAATATCAGCTATCTGCTATTACATTGAAAATCAGGGCAGCTGTTTTCAGAATTAGCTGACCCAAACATGAAGGCAGATGGTCAATAATTTTATAAATTGATTATTTTGCATAACTCATATGCAATTAGTTAAAAGCTCTTATTTAAAACTCTTACAAGCAGACACGTCAATTTTATTTTTATGTGTTGTTAAAATCATTTACTAGCATTAATTAAATGCATGCTAATAAACCCAGATATTTAAATATTAACAATGAAAGAGTTCTGACAATTATAATAATGCAGCATTTTTTTTTAAGTCATAAGTAATATAATGCCTTTGTACGTTGACTGAAAATTAAAAAAACTTTTACACATAAAATAACATTTACAGACTAAAAAAAATCAACAGAAATCCAAATCAGAAATGGCAATGACGTTTTTAATAATAACTTATTACATATTTTATAGGTACCGAACCAACTGCATCAAAATCCGACCAACAATTCGCAAAAGCAAAGTAACTTTGTCCAAAATGTCAACCCTTTAGACTTGTACTACGTGCCACAACAATACCCCGTTCAAGAGTTACAAACTCTCCAAAGTGCACCAGGAAACTTAATTCAATACAACGCACAAAAGGAACCGTTCCAACCTAATACTCCTCCCCACGCCGGCTACATCATTCAGACAGAACATCCCTTAAACGTGGAAGATGTAAAAACATATCAACCGACAAAACTGCAAGCAGAGAAAGAACCAATTTCTCCAATCGTACAAGTTTTCAAAGATCAAAATTGTTCCGATGAGTCTAAAACGCCGAAAGAATACAGCAGCAATATTCAGAAAACCCCAGAACTATCAGTTGAACTGCCAAGTTACGATGACAACGAGACATATGGTGCTAAAGATAAATCAGTTAAATCAACGCCTGAATCTAAAATGGAAAGAACAAGAGGAAATACTAACAATGAAGGCTACTATTATTATACTACAGAAGTGTCTGACGCAGCAGCTGAAACAAGAGACGAAGAAGGTATATCGCGATTAGTAGCCTCGACCCAAGATCTGATATCGAATGACGACCTTCTTAGGATCAACCACGCCATCGAAAAGCACCTGTACGATATTAATGACGATCACATAAAACCGTTGCGTCACAATTCAAGGATCGAACGAAACGGTAATTTGGGTAACCAGATAACTCTAAGTGCTAAAATAACTAAAATAGAGAACAAAGCAGTCGACTCAGATCAGGAACAAAGTCAACAAGAAATCACAGAAAGCAAATTTACGTCTCCAATCGTTGTTCAAGATTCCACTGAAGAGGATTTACACGACAAAATAGTTGATACGCTTGTTTCTACAATGTCTCCATATTTAGACGACGGATATCAAATCCAAAGTGTGACACAACAAAACGACACAAAGACTTACGTACCGTATTATAATGGGGAGACAGTCCATGTTACACCCAGGCCTGTAGGACAGAAATACTTAGCACCCATCACTGTTGCATTAAGATTGCTGAATTCAAACCACTCTGAAACATTTAATTCGATAGATGACCACGACACTTCAGATAGTGAGTTCATAGAGGAAACAGTAAAGAGCCCACCGAAAGAAAAGACAATTGTAGAAATACAACAGTCGATCCCAGTTGACATTACTCACATAAACGAAGTAGAAGTGCATGAATATATGGAACAGGGTAGGAGTAATCCGAATCCGTTTGACGCAGCAAGGAATCTCTTCAATAAGTACATGAAAGTTTTAGAAGCTGAGAGGCAAAACGAAGAAAACAAGAATAGAGCGGTAAAAAAATACGGCAGAGGAGAAAACGATGGGTATAAAGATGATAATGAAGAAACCCAAGATAAATTGGAACCAAGCGAAAACGTACGATCAGACGTTCAAGTAAACTATAACAACGACCACAACAATAAATATGTCGAAAATGATGACAAAAATAGTAACAATGCCAAAGTTATTCAGCCAATTGTAATTGAAAAGGAAATTCAGATCCCGCAATTCATTGATCGATATATCGAGAAGCCAGTGCCCTATCCTCAGCCAGTTGAAGTGCTCAGGCACATACCTGTGGATCGTCCAATCCCAGTTCCAGTACCTTACGAGAAGATCGTCGAAAAACCAGTAGAAGTGACGAAATATATCGACAAACCATTCCCTGTGCCGTATCCTGTTCATCATAAAGTATACGTAGACCGACCCATACATATTCCTTACCCCGTTGAGAAAATCGTCGAAAAGCAAGTGGTCCAAACGATTCCTGTGCCGACTCCAGTCGCTGTACCCGTCAAAGTTCCAATCGAAAAACCAGTACTATACCCGGTAGAGGTAGAAAAACAGATACCCGTAGAGAGGGTAGTCGAAAAAGAAGTTCCCGTCCCCTACCCGGTACCGTACGAGAAAAAAGTACCAATAACAGTCGAGAAAATCGTCGAAAAACCCGTTCCAGTTCATATACCGGTGCACATCTACAAACCAGTCGACAGAATAGTTGAGAAGAAAGTTCCGTACATCGTTCCAGTTGATAGAATAGTCGAGAAAAAAGTACAAGTCAGAATTCCGTACCCAATAGAGAAAGTCGTGGAGAAAGTGGTCGAAAAGCCTGTGGTGGTCACCAAATATATAGACAAACCTTATCCAGTGGAAACTAAAGTACCTTATATAGTAAACAAATTCCCGTATCAAATAGAAGTGCCTGATACAAACAATGCTTACTATAACGATGGAACAAGAGAAGAATCTCAAAACCGTCCGCATTATCTTCAATATCAAAAGCAAAACGAGCAGAATTATTATCCCAAACAAAATCTCAACCAATACTACGAAGATCCTAACAGTATACCGGTTCAAACAACGCAATGGGGCAACTTATATGCATCTTCTTTCACATATATAAACGGAACTAACAAGGCTCCGTCTAATCTACAATACGTAGCTAAGAACGAAAACTACTATGGTCCTCCTCCAATGCATTCTTATGATAGGATGTGGGAGAAAAATGCGCGCATATCACAAGATAATTATAAGAGAAATGACCGCACGGCAAAAGTAGCCAATTTGAGAATAGAATATGGCGGCTTCAAGCCTCCACTAATACCTAGCACTGAAGTTGATTTGGACGGAAGACCCATAAACAAAGAAGATGAAAGATAATTCATTAGTAGTCTACATAAAAAAAGCGTGTATACATTGATAGGTCGATAAAAATATTTTTGGTGTTGCCCTCGTCAAGTTAATTTAAACACTACATTTTGTCGTCAAATCTAACATAAAACAACTGGATAAAATGTTACAAAAGACTGTAACCTCTAAAATTAAAAAATGTGTATTATTGACTTGCCAAGTCATTCGGCCGACGGTCAATCGCGTAATTTATAATTGCTTTAATTGTCTTTTAAGTGAATTGTACAAATTATTATAGATTTAAGATTCTAACTGAAACGTTTTAATATTTATTGATATATTTTGCCTCAGTTTTGGAGAAGATATTGAACAATACCTTGATATTAATTAATTTATAATATAAAATAATTGTAATACTAATTTATAATACTGTCAATAATGGATATACTCATAAAGTTAACTGCTTGAAAATGTGTTGATGTAAAATGATTATACTTACCATTTTGTTAATGCTGCTTTTTATGTAGTTAGCTTTCTTATTGAATAATATAAATATTTAATAATACTTGGTTATAACGATTTTTGTATATAAATAAATTTAAGGCGATTTGTTACAAATAAAAAAATGTATATTGTTTTCTTAATTTCGTTTTATTTCCCAATTTCAACACAGGACAATAAATTAGATGAAATATAAAGTACATAAAAATAAAATAAAATATGCATAACTTTTGAAGATGCTGGATGGCCATGTCTACCCTTTTCTTTTCCCACTCCTATCCCTCTAAATTTTTAATTCCATCCCCATCCAATTCAATGAACCTCATCTATATAATTTCCCAGGCTGACAACGCACTCGCAACTCTTCGGATGTTGCGTGTCTATGGATGATGGGACAACTTACCATCAAGTGAACCGTCAGTTCGTTTATCTTCCTTTCCATAAAAAAAGATTGAATCAATATGCTATATCACGTATAGTATCGAAATTGAAAAATTTGGCATTTTCATTTTATTGCACCAAGCCAAGTAGAGATAAAGGTTTATAATCCGATGTATAAATTATGTTCCAATTTTCATATTTCCAACATTTTTATGTTTTAAGCATCTCCTGTGTTTGTCAATTCCTAGACGAAGAGGGGAGGTATTTTAATGATATTTGTGAATCGTCATCGTTGCTGAAGATTTTGTTAATAATAATGCCGACACTGTTATTTTTGCCAGCAATGAATGTACTCCTGTTCCATCTCCTAACTCCGTTCAAGGTTTTTATTTTGTGACGAAACAAACCAAACAATCTTATAACAACTACGCGGTTCAAGAACTTTGTGACATTCCAAATATCAATTCGTTGATATCGTTATTTGCTTCTGAACTAGGAAAACCCAATCCTCACATTGTCGGTAGAAAATGGACATTTAAACAAGATTCAGGAAAGAAAATTTAACATTTTAACCATTGGACTGAAGCTCGTAGGAAATTTCTGAAAAATTCCGGTCAAAAACACTTTACAAAAAAAGGCAAAAAAATGCCCGCCAAAATAATAAAAAGTTTCCAACTCTTACATGTCCTTTGACTTACAAGCTAAACACTCCGTTAATATTAAGAAAGAAATAAGGCAAATTACTGTCTATAAGTTTTGGAAACTCTCAGACCTCTCTAAGCAATGTGAGTATATTATTATTACTAATTACTACTTACCTGTTCCAAAGGAAGCTTCTAACAACTTTGAAACAATAAAAGTATGCCTGAAAATGTTTTATGGCACCGTAGCAATTACTGACTAATTTATTCGTACAGCACAAGAAAAGCTTGACGTTAATGGCATTACGGAAACTGATAACAGGATTAAACACCTTAATCACCTAAAAAAAAAGTATGTGATCACGTGAAGTCATTTTATCCTATTGAGTCCCATTATACAAGGAAAAGCAGCAGTGAATTTTACCTAGATCTTGAGAACAGTCTTGCTAACCTAGGTCTGTAACCTAGCTAAGATGTTTGCGCTATACAAAGATGAGGATAAATTGCGAAACTACAGCAATTTTGTAAACGAAAATATGAACGTGGCATTTTATACGACAAAAAAGATGTATGGGATAAATGTCATGCATTTTATGACATGGGAGATCCTTCCAAAGAAGAAAAAGTATTTCACGACAACCATTTATTGATTAAGTAAACTAGTCGAAAATACACATCTGGGGATAAAGAATTAGCTTTGTAAAATCCTGCAATTTACGATATGCAGTTAAGTACTGTCCTATTGGAGAGGTTTTTTATTTTATTATAAAAGAAAAGTATCTGTTATGCTTCTGACAGTATTAGACACTGAAAAGAAGAAAGCATCATGTTACATGTGGCCTGAAAATATAGCAAAACGTGGTGCCAACGAGGTTGCTAACTGCTTGTTAGATTTTATCCAGCTAAAGTAAGGGAATTTAGATTTTGGTCCGATAATTGCACCGGGTAAAACCGTAACAGGGTTGTTTATAGACTCTATATGCTTGGTAGCAGGAAAATCAACATCGCTATCACACATCGATTTTTAGAGTCGGGGCATACTAAACAAGAAGCTAACAGCGTGCATGCTGTTGTTGAGAGATCTGCTACCAGAAAAAATATTTATACTCCTGATCAAAATGGTTCGCATTACTTCGTTGGACTAAGACGAATAATCCTCTGTATAAAATTACTGAAGTGACTCAAGACGTGTTATTTTATTTTAAAGCTTTGTGAGATAAAACAAAATTGGACGAAAATCATTAAAACCAAAGATGTAAAATGGGATAATATCGTATGTAAAATCGTGTATTAAACACTGACCCTAATATTATCTTGTACAAATATGACTAAGATTCGGAATTAATGACATCAAATACGTTATTTCTGACCCGCCGAAACAAAACGTTGGTTAGTAATCATGAAAGTGAATTATTATCATTGTATACTAGCTGTTTGCCGATATCCGAAGCAAAATATAAGGACTTGATGACACTTTGTAATGCTGGACATATTCCAAAGCAATATCATATTTTCTACAAAAGAGTTAACATTTCTCAGGATTATTTCATTTATATGATTATTGTAGATTTATTTCAAAACTGTAGCCATGTTAAACAACTTTATCTTTATATTTTATCTCCTATCTTAAAGAAAAAGCTGAGCTTGACATAATCAATTATATGTGAAAATATTGTATATAAAAACTGGTTAATAAGTTGGTTGCTTGCTAGATTGCTTATTAATTAAGTTAAAATAAAACTTAATTAATAAGCAATCTAGCAAGAAATATAATCGAAAGTGTCTTATTCCATAGTTTACTACAAAAACTTGCCATGGAAAAGTATCGAA
>JAOCPS010793568.1:0-10209 GCA_025505425.1 Graphium colonna
ATGTTTGATGTCCTGGTTTCACTTGTAAATCCTGCATACCGTCAGTTTTTATATTAATTTTTAGTCCGATCTATGCAGTAACAACTTATTGTATCCTTAGATCTTTCAGTGTTGTGTTTATTGCTTGAGTTTATTTTATTTGTAATGGGTTCCCAAGCAGATTGTAGCACCCAACCATCTTCCCTATTGAAGGCATTAGGAATACAATAGGGAAGATGGTTGGGTGCTACCATCTGCTTGGGATACCATAGGCCTTAAGCCTAAAAAGGACTTACTATTCGTCAGTCTCGATGAAACACAATAATTGCTTTAACAAATTGTCCATTTTTTGTGTTGAAATGTTAGTAGTCTTTTAGGGTATGATTTATATAAAAATCAAATAAAAAAAGTGGTCAGCAAAAATCACAACACAACACAACTAACATAGAAAAACTTGCACAGTCGAAATCTTACATCATGTCTTCATATAAAAATATGGTGGGTATATGTAATAAAATGTTTGATAGTTCTGTTTTATGTTTCTATAACAAACTCCGCATTTGATATTCGAGAAGACAATTACCCGGGTGTTACTGTAGAACACAGTTTATTGTTTCTTTATCTAAAATTGAGTATGTTACCTAAGTAACAAATAAAGTAAAAAAATATGTCGACCACTATATCTAATTTTGTGTAAAATAAAAATGGTTGTTCAGGGTAGATTTATGTATAAAAAAATTTACCCAAAATTCGACAGAATATCATCCATTCAAATCTTTTTTCAGTCGTGATATATACTTTTTTTTTTAATGTCATCTTTTTGACATTATATTAATAATAATCTTAATTTAATATCGAAACTGTGATATAAAAAATATAAGGTGGATAAATTTTAATGAAGTAAAGTTGAAATAAATTTATAAAACCATCGCAATAAGTCATCCATTCGTTATTAAATGTCGTTCAGTTTTACCGTCTCTTTATATGTTTTTTCTATAAAAAAATATTTTTTCGTGGGTGATATCACAGGATACCGCTGGCCAGATGAAGATATTGTTATCCGATTTCTAATTAAAGATGTAGAGGTTTTGTGTCTGCTTGTCTGATTGAAAGATATTTCTGTACACACACACACACAAACACGCGCGCGCGCGCGCGCACAGAGAGAGAGAGAGAGAGAGAGACACACACAGAGAGAGAGAGACACAGACACAGAGAGAGAGAGAGAGAGACACACACACACACGCACGCACACACACACACGCACACACGCGCGCGCGCGCTCACACACACACACACACACACACACACACATATTCGTAGCCGTAAAAATTATTAAAATGGTCACGTATTGACGGGGGTTGGCGTCATGACAAATTAAGAGGTTGTACTAAGTCACCGTCTTGTCGGATGTTATCGTCTACATTACAGTAAAACCGTTGATAAAATGATCTGTTTCTTTGTTATTTTACTTTTTTGTTAAATAGTTATATATTATTTTGTATGTTTTTCATTTTCCTAAAATTCATCCATTCATCTTGCCAATGACTATCGGTTTGCAAAATTTATTGAAATGCCGATCATCCGGTTTCGCCTAATGGAATAATATACATTAAAACATACGAACTTTCGCGTTTGTAGTGTAACTATAGATAATACCGAATACAAGTTCGACGTGCAACAAGTACAAGAATACAGTAAAAACAACATTTCTAACAATAAAAAACGAAAGGATGTGATCAAAACGCGTCAGTTGCCTATTATCAGCCATAGCCTTCTTAGACACCACGCCTGAGTCATGAGAAAATGAACATGTTATACGGACTTGTCTTGTCTCAAGTATTAGCGAGTCTATGGTGCTTTACATTGTGTAGGACAGGTGAGATTAAGGAAGTTAAAATAAACATAAAAAAGTTGACAAAATTAGGCAAACAATACTTATTTTTTCATATGAAATTTAAAATTAGATTATTAATTAAATGATATAAAAAGTTGTTTTACGGTTATTATATATATAAAGAGCGGAAAACAGTATATAAGATTGAAATCGAGACACAAATATAGGAAAAATTCGGATTTCAATAGAGAGAATGGTTAGGTGCTACCATCTGCTTGGTATCCCATTATAAAAAAAGCGGTTTTGTTACATGTTTATTATACTAGTGTAATGAGTGAATATATTTCACTCTTATTAAATCTTTGCCCTTTGTAAAACCGATAAAAGTTTCAATCCTTCGAGTACAGTACATATTGTTTGTATTGAATAGTAAATAAATTCTCGGTCACGTTTACGATATTAGTAAGAATTTTGTATACTTCCACGCCTATTACCTATACCACAAAGGAGAAAATGTATGACATAAAATTATATTAAGACCACAACTTAAGATTGTCAGTATAAATTTATGTTTGAAAAACACCTAGATTGAAATTGAAATCTCCACCTAACACTCCAAATAATAAATTTTGAAGGCAACAACTGTCAAATCGATCGTCGAAACTTGATCCTTGAGTCTTAACGAATCCATCAAACTTTATATAAATTTGTTTCCATATACAAATCTATCTTGAAAGTTATTTAATGGCAATGAAAAATATAACAATATGTTTTAGAGGAACTCTCAATGTTTTCTTTGTTTTGCGCATATCTAAGCATACAAAAAACAGCAGAAAGTATATATGCCTGCTAAAAGTAATTAATTAATATTATAAAAAAATATTAAAAAGTTGTGCTGATACACTAATGGTATCTTTTTCTGATGCGCTTAAGTTTATGGCCTTCAAAAAGAAATTTCATCTCTTTCTATATGAATTTTATATATTGACATTCGAAATAAGTAAATGCCTTTTTAAACATTGTGCGCGACAAATTATGAGAGTCATTTTTTCTTTTGTGATATTCAAGAAATCGGGATTTTTTACTTTTTGGGGATCGGTATTACTCTTAACGTTTAGGTTATTTTTTATATTTCTTTTGTACACGTTCGTGAGCGGAGCTGTAACCTCTCAAATACTACACAGTTAAAGAGTGCTCGAGATTTTTTTCCATATCATCAATATCTAACAGTAAAAATTCGATTCAAACTAATAGATATGTCGCAAGAAAATATTATTTTTTATTATAATTTCATATTTATATATAAAAGTAGTACATTGGCAGAGTAAATATTGAAGGCATCATCTCAAAGTCTAGCGTGGTACAGAGAAACTTTGGGTATATATACAGAAAGATTTATATTAGGAATCAAACGAGCCAAGTGGTTAATTTTAAATAAATATGATGATGACAGATTTAAGTTTATATTTTTAATATAATGGTTATATAATAATAATAACGAATATTAGTATAAATATATTTGAGCGCTATTTGAATAACTTGAGACTTCATTGTACTCTAAGCGAACCTGAGTGCAACACCCGGTGCTGGCGGAAATAAAATTATTATTTTTAAATTAAAATTTGCGAAAACCTGTACATCCGACAAATAATATTCTTAGATATGTGAAGTCTACCAATACGCACTGGGGCCTTGTTATGAACTATGCCCTGTACACTCTTGTCTAGTTCAGGCCTGCCCAGCTTTGCCTAGCAGTGGGACAGTTAAAAATATTCTGTTCCTTCATTTTTTTTACTTTAACAGTCAGACATTATGTTTGATATATGTTTTTAATTAATATTTGACATATGTTTTTAATCCTTATTCACAAAGTGCAAACCTAGATAAAATAAAGGCACATGGCGATTCCGGTAAAGATAAAGAGATTGCGTAAGACATCTGGAACGTAGTAGAAAGCTTTAAAAGCTTTTGACTATGACTATGAGGGTATAAAATGAACAGAAAAATACAAAAACGTGCGTATCCTATAGATATACGAGTAAATGAGCTTTCCTTGACTAATTTCCACCTCTGAAAAGAATTCCTTTGAAATAAATTACTATTTTGTTGCAGACTAATATAATTAGTTTCTGTATTTTATGGTCATCGAGCGGAACAACGCAAAGTAAGAAAGGTCATATATAGTCAACTTTCCATCAGTTTAAATTATAAATTTTATTGTAATCTACGTAAAAACTTTTAATGTACTAATCTATAATAAAATGAAGCTAAAAAGTTTGTTTGTCTGGTTGAATGCGGAAATCCCAGGAACCACTAGTCTGAATAGTAAAATCATTTGAGTGTCGGATAGTCAATTTACCGACGAAGGTTTAAGGCACTTTACAATATTAAGCTATGATCAATAGGAGCGGAGCATCAATGGTGAATATTGTGAAAACGGGGAAAATGGTCGTCGGTGAAAAGGCATGGAGCAACTAGTTGATAGATGACAATATATGTTACAGTATTGAGCAACACCACGTATGTTTATTAAATGGGCCAATTTAGGCAGAATTACACAAACCGTACTTAAATCGCTACGGAATATGGGCAGATAAATTATTAGAGTGATGATGTCGTGATTATATCGCATTTTGGGTCTTGAATACAATACATGCACAAGTGTTAATTATTCCCTAGATACACCATAATTATGAGTCTTCATAATAATGGTGGTTCTGTGGAATACATTATAAAGCCTTCCTCAATAAATGGGCTTTGGAACATTTTTTTTTATAATTCAGCATAATAGAAAATAAGCGCATTCAACCAACCAAACAAACAAACTTTGAACTTCGTATTAGATATGTATTTGACGTAGCATATTTTGTTCTTTTCTATAGTGGTGTAATAAATAACGAGTATAATCAATAAATTTAAAAATTTAAATTTTAATGAAGTTTTAAAACTTACTTATTAATTTGAATGGTGAGAAAATCTTCAAAAATATTATTAGTAGACGAATTCACTACATTAAATTATTGTAATTATATTCTAATTAAAATTGTTTATTGAAACACTGGTTTCTAAAGTATTGAACTACTGTGTTACGTATTTTACTATTGTTTTTATTAAAAAGTGCATTTTAATAGGTGACCTAAATTTCTACGGTACAGAGGTGTGGACAAAGCTTAAAACGCTACTCACAGAGATGTCCTATTCATCTGTTGTCTGTCGTGTAACCCATTATAATCCCTTTAGGGAATTATGCCCATTTTCTATGCCATTATGGCTTTTAGTTTTCTCCCAAAATAGTTACATATAAGTTAAACTGTTCCATAATAAATGAACCATTATCCATTTATTTAATTGTCAGAAAGATATATCAATATGATGATATAGTGTATCCTATTTTATGACTCATGATTAACAGATCTTACTGTTTTTCGATGTTAGTTCACAAACCTAACCAAAAATATTTATTAATTAACCTGATAATGTTATAAACTAATAAATGTATACTATAGATAGACTAATAGTAAATGGAACCTGTTGATTTTTGGGAGTAACGTCACCGTCTGAAATTTAATTCACGAAATCGGAATAAATATCACGGGGAACTCCAAACTTGTAAGTGTTGTGTATTGATAAATTAAACTGGTATGTTAACACGTATATTGTAAATGTACTGAAAATACTAAATAATGACTTGACTTATGTAATTAATCGTGTAACAAGATTTTGCATGCCGAGCAACTGTAAAAGCGTGGGGTGAATGTTATTACTCTCTTACGTACACGCATACTCCTGCGCGGGGCGAGGAGGCATGTTTTAATTTGTACCCCGGGCAACCGATATAGGAGGTGACGGCCGGAAAAGATATCTGAGTCTCGGTTAAAAAGAGCAAGGCCAGCGTTGCCGTCTCTAGGTAGTAGAGGATGGCTTTTAGATTAGATTGTAATCCCTTGATGTTTCAAAGTCGTGCCACTTACCCGGCTCGAACCGTGCGCTCGGCAGTAGCAAAAAGCTATTGCTGGTTCTACCACCTACTCTTTCGAAATGGTCCCATAAATTTAAAAAAAACAGTTCAGTAGTTCGTTTTTTAACCAAATGTGATTGTGTCGCTAGAGATTTTCCCAGTTTTAATATTAGAATAAAAAATCACAAAATCTAAAATGATAACATTTGTTTTCCGAATAACTTAATTCAACAAATAGTAGGCCGCACAAAATATTTAGCATTTTCGGTTTTGTTTTGTGACTTCTTCGTTTTTAGTTTACTGTTTACTGATAATAATCTGTCAGGTCTAAAATGGTTACATTAAAGGGGATGTTTGTTTGGAGTATTTACTAGAACAACGCTAGTATAAACGTTTCAGAGTATATTTCAATGGATAGTATTGACTGTTGATCTGTTTAAGTTGCGCAAATATCAAGGTTGAAATTAGGTCCGGGATTGGTGTCACTGGTTTCATGAGTACATATCGCAGATTTCTAATTTGTTTTTGGCATAGAGAAGTGAGGCTAGAAATTAATTACACAAACAAACCACGTTGCAATAGGCAATCTTTTGGTTTTTGTTTTGGGTGTTTTGCTTTAGAGTATTGATTTTGTAACAGTATTAATTTTACAAAAATAATTACAACAACGAATACAGCAAAACGTAAAGCTTTATAGTGTGACTTTAAAACAGTCACATTATTAAGCATTGTTCATAAAATCTAATGTGCTTTTGCATATCTCCTCTGTTTATGTTTTTTTTATTCGACTAACTCCGTGGCATAGTGGCATAGGCATTTGATTTACAAACTGAAGGTCGCGGATTTGAATCCCATGGGAGAACAATAACTCTGTGTTTTAGTTTTTTCTTTGGTTACACGGCAGTGCAGGTTGATCACCCGATTGCCTAAAAAGTATGATTATTGGATGCGTGGGATGTGCCGGCACAATGTTGGTCCCGGTTGTCAAAAACACTTTTGACAGTCATTATAGAATGATAGTACCTACATTTATTCTAAAAACTAATCCATTCTTTCAATTCAGTTTGCCCGGCTAAGGCTGAGAAAGAAGCCGAAACTAGAGAGATTGATATATTTTTAAAAACGAGAATTCTTTTATAAAAAGAAGTAAAATATCATCAGTGTTCTAGATATGTTAATTATAATATAGAAATGTTGAAGCTCTTGTAAATATGCCAATAGATTACATACACATTTAAAAATATTT
Organism: Graphium colonna; assembly: GCA_025505425.1. Lineage (NCBI taxonomy): Eukaryota > Metazoa > Arthropoda > Insecta > Lepidoptera > Papilionidae > Graphium > Graphium colonna. Next base: position 7,021 of record JAOCPS010793568.1, read on the forward strand.
TTTTAAAAAACTATCTAGTCAATGTCATAACATTCTTGATAGATTACATATCATATATTACAAGTACAAAACTTTTGATTGCAACAATATTATAGAAATATAACTTAATAACTGGCATGGTAGGTTTCCATTATAAAACGGTTAAAAATTTAATGACGTATTTAATAAAGACATAAGTCAATAAGAAATAACTTTTTAAATTACAATACTAGGTGTTGCCTGCGCATTCGCAACTTTAGATGAATAAATACACCATTAAAAATAATATGAATTTATTTCCGTAGAACAACTTGTTATTAACTAAATGTTCAAACTAAGATTTCTTTACAATTTAATGTTTAGGTACAAAAGTGAGTCAAACAAAACTTCTTTTGATATGGTTTTTCTCTGTAAGCGTCATACACCAACGAAAATAAATTGACATTGTTAACTAACAGGATTTTATAAATAAGATATTGAATGAGACATAACATTTACTACACCGTTAGCAAATGCATTGCACAATACACAACTAATTAATATTACACATGTTTAAACCTAATTGTTGTAATCTAAAGGTGGCGATTATTATGTTTTCGTGAGTTTCTACGTTTTGCTACGTAGAATATTCTCTGCGCAACGGGCTACATCCCTTAATAAATCGTTGAGTTATGTTGAAAGCTGCTATACTTTAATACTTAATATTTACAAATTTTAAGAAGTATTAAATAACACAAATATTGCTATAGAAAAGAATGAGAATATTTTTAAATTCTCTAGCAATGTTAAAGTTTTTACAACTTATTATGCAATCCTTGTTGATGTTACAAATATGTCGATAATTTCTACTTGAAAACTTGACATTTATTTTGGACGTTTCTATGCTTAATAAATACATTCTTTAGAAATGTTATAGTAACATTAAAAGCTTGTGCGCTTTGTAACCTGATATTTGTAAATATTTAAATATTATTATTAGCGTATACATTGTAAAAACTTTTCTTTTTGATATCAGCATTTGACACAGCACATAGTCAATTACATATTTTTGCTAATTGTTATATTGCAGTTCGGAAATCGTTCAAAAAGTTATACATAAAAAACAGGCATAATGTATTTTTGTTTAAAGTTTGAAGTGTAATAAAGCCTTGCGTTTAGCATTTGACTAAGTGTATGCGTAGAAACTTTAAATTCTGCATATTGTTGAAACTGATAAGAGACTACTTGTCTACACTTTATTTAAATTTTACGCCGCAAATAGATTATTCCCTGCATAAAGTGAATGCATGTGAAGAAATAAATATAGATATTTGCAAGAGATTGTGATAAATTTTCATACGAAACTGTTTGTGTCTCCTAGAGGTTTATGTATGTCATAACAAATAAAACTTTATCTTAAAATACCTCTTGGGAATTGAATCTCTAAAAGTATTGAAGTTATGCATGCTTGTAGCGTATAGATTGAAATAAATATTTTTTCATTTGTCTTTATAAAAATATATAATTTGGTACCACTGTATAGACTATATATCAAAAATATGCAATAAAATAAGAAAGGAGTAAATATTATACGCTCATTCGAGATGGAATAAAATGCTAAGTATGATATTTTTGCATATAATTAATTGCGTATAAAAACTGTATTTTTATGGACTTTGACAATTAAAGGTTATGTTTCGACTCCAATGTTCAGTATTACATTGCAGATTGTATAATTTACTCACTAGTTCAGCATTTGCCACCAGAACCATTTACAGATTCAGGTTAACTCAAAAACGACAATACAATTTCCGGTAACGTTATTTAAATATGGTATTTGCTGTACCTGTTTCTCAATTTCGGGTTCAATTTGAAAAGCCATGTTATTAGGCGCTCAAACATGGTATTCGTAATTTTAAACGCCTGACTATTAACTTTTCTACTCGTAAAGTAAAGTAAGATAAAGTAATGGCCTATTTTATATTGTCCCACTGCTGGGTAAATGCCTCCTCTAGATAGAATGTATAGAATGTACAGAGCACGCGGCCCAAGTGCTTATTGGCTGACTTCACATATCTCAGAAATATTATTTCTAAGATATGCAGGTGTCCTCACGATGTTTCCTTTACCGAAGAGCACGTGATAAGTAAGCACTGAAAATTGCAATCAGAAATTTAATAATTTCATTGGTATCGTTACCGGGGTTCGAACTTAGGTTCGCCTCGAGTGAATGGAATTGATGACAAGCGCCCGTACACTAAGCTACCACGGCTCTATTCTATTCTATTCGTTATAAGCAGATATGCATTGAGATATGCATATAGATACTTTAGTTTTTGATGTAGGTTTTTAATATTTTATCATATCATATATTAAAAATGAAACTAATTTTATATAAATGCATCAAATAATGTATAAGTTACATTTTTTTAATAAAACAATAAGAACAGTCCAGTACCGTTCAATTAGCGCCAGGTGAGCTGTTTGCTAGGTTATTTCCTTCTGGAACATTATAATCTTCGATTCCTTATTTCATAGCATATATCATTGGGGCATTGTTTTTGCTGTCATTTTAATGCATTTTATTTAACCGTATCTATAAAACAAAAGAATTTAATAAAAAGTCACTCGTCTGGTTGCTAATTAGGTCAACTGGAAGTTTCAAAGCCCTCTCAAACTAGCTTTTTGAAATCGTTCTCGTATACAAGTTAAAAGCCGTAGTCAAATAAAATCGAGATAGTTTTGTTTAAACGAAAATTAACTTCACATTTTTGTCTACATAAAGTCATTGACTTTTTTCAGGTATATTTGTAGATGTACTTGATATTGAGTAACAACGACGCTTACTATCAAATATCTACAATTTCCGGAGATAAATAGTTATTTTGAAGGCTTTGGAAGGAATAAGTCATTAATCAGACAATAACAGGAATATATTAAGAATTGTAAAATTATGTGGTTGTTGATACCTCTCTGGTCAAGCAAGAAAATAAATTATGTAAGAGCTGTTCGTAGAACACTAAAAAAAAGTTCTAAAAAATATATACATGAGGTGCCATAGATAAAATAAATCACCTGATAAAAATATTTTGTGTACTTTCAATAAAAAACCTTATTAAAAGTATTTTATATCAAAATATTGCCACAGGAATTATATTTAAAGTAATCCAGAAAGCAATCATTAATTTGTATCTATATTATATGAAAAAATACAATATAAATCATCAAATG
>JAOCPS010793679.1:0-10209 GCA_025505425.1 Graphium colonna
ACATTACCCCAAAGCTAGCTATCGGGGAAGAGGGTTGCGCGCATCGGCCAGCCTCCCGCGCCCTGGTCTTTGCCTACGGTTTTCGGGCTGGTAGCACTTATCTCCTATTCTCTCTCTCTGCGGGCTTCTAGGTGATCACATCCTCGCAGAAAGCTAGGCTTCTAGCTCCACGACATTTCACGCCACCACAGTACTGACTCAGCTCTCCCAGGCTGAGCACACCTCCAGGGCGCGTTAGGCCGCATCCTTGGCACATGCGTTCCAATGATGGTATTAGCTGTGCCCCAGTACAGCACAGGACAGAAGATAGTGTGTTTCCATCCAATCCATCATAAGGCTAGAAAGGCAACTTTAATTGGTAGAACATAACATCTTTTTACAGTTTTTGCTTCACTTCTACGGCCGCGCTCGCCCGGGGAAGTACCACCGTCCCTTATAAAGTTGGCATAAAATAATGTATGCATGACTTTTGGGGATGCCGGATGACCATGTCTACCCTTTTCTTTTGCCACTCCTGCCCCATCCAAATCCCTCGCGACTTTCCGTATGTTTCTTGTGAATATGGGCGGCGGGATCACTTACCATCGGGTGCATCGTCTTCCTTTCTATAACAGAAACTGCATTCTGTGGTTGTCCTATAACCTTTACTTCATATTATGGGTACAATATACTTACGATTATATAAAATGCGACAATATTAAAGATTAAGTGAAAAAGATTTACACATTCACTTGGTACAAGAAATATAATGTTTTATATAATCGGCTGTATTAAATAAACACCGTATAAATGCTTACCGTATAATTTATTTATATGGTATTTGGGGTTCCTTACTCAAAGGGTGACCAAAAATTACTATGACCCTGTGTATGTCCGTCCGTTCGCCCGTGTGCCTGTCGATGGACTGTATCTCATGATCCATAATAAATAGGGAGTAATTTTTTTAAAAATAATGTGTATTTTTGTTGCTACAATAAAAACAGATAAAAAAATAAATTGAAAATAAAGACGGCTCTAACACATAAATCTGAAAATTGGTACGGAACCTTTATTTTTATTTTTAGAATTGACACGGTTTTGCCTTTTAACTCAGTTCACCAACTCCTGGGATGAAGAGCGGCTTACAGCATCCAATGTCACTAATTTGTAGGTTTGTTTATTAATGGTTTCGATTGTAGTCCTATTTTGTTTAGGTAAAAAAAAATGTGACGTACATTTAGATTTGTCATACCTTCTGTTCGAACAAATACGTCAAAGTGAATAATGTAACATGTGATATAAATCGTAGATATTACATGACTGATATGTAAATCAATTATCTGAAATACAATGTAGCGATGTACTATATTATATATTTTCAGTCATTGTGTTCTCGAAAATCTCTATTTTCTACAAAAAAAAAATGTTTATAAATAATTTTCGTCTAGATCTATTTAAAATTCTGGATGCAGTTCTTTTTGATAAAAAATCTCGTAGGAAAAGCGAGAAAACCTAGAAAATATTTTGTAAATTGAGGCTTAATCAATTATTGACGATAAAACAGTGATTAAGGATTAGTTTTGATTTTGATTAAATTGTATAATATTTAAGTCAATTATTCACCTGTTCAATTCGTGATATCATTTGTATATTGACTGTCTCATAATAAAATCATAAAATGTGTATAAGGCAATATTTAGTGGCTGTATTTGGTTAGTTGTTTTGTATTTATTTCATTGATAGTATTTATATTTTTATATTCAACCATTAAAAAATTAAAAAAATCAATTGTAATATTTGTAATATTTGAAGCATAATCAAATATTACAAATAAGAAAAAGAGAATTAAGTCTGTTTTTCGAGGAATTTTTCAGATATTCTAATATTTTCATCTTTTATTGGCGTAATTTTCCTCGTATTTAATAATTTTATACTCAATTGTTTTGTGTATTGTATGGATCTGAAGTTATGCTCCTAGATAAAAAATCTTTTAGTGCTTTATCTGGCAATCGATCCCGTGGAAATTCTATGTTTCCACGGGCTGAAATTGTTTTGTGTATCTGCAGTTAGCAGCAGTAGTTAGTAACATTTGACCTATGTTTACTTAATACTTTGGTTTTGCTGTCTGCATTGATTTAAATGTTATGTTGTAGTATTAATATGCCTAACGGAACGCGTGCGGTGTCAAGTTGTTGTGGATGTGAGCGTGAAAAATCTTCTGAAGATGCAACATGGCCTGGGCTGGCCACACAGTCTGCGAGTAGCTGAAGGTAACGAGGCACTCCTGCGGTTGGATACCGATTCAGTAGAGCGACAGACCTGCGAGGTCACCACACCTTCTGGTCAGATTTTCAATGTGCAGTCTCCACCCAGCAATAGGTAAGGCTGAAAGTACGTTCTTAGCACTGTTGTTTATTTCGATAGGGCGGTTTTCAACTAGACTTGGGGCAAAAACACGTTTCATGTATGTCCGTTTCACGGTAACTTCCGAATTATTTCTACAAGTACATCGAAATTTCGAATTTTGGTAGTTTATGTTAGTATAATTATCTAGTTTATTGTGCAACAATTCTTTCAATGGTCCCTGAGATATTGATTATACGTAAACAAATTTCGTAACTTGTTAGACTAATAATATATAATAATAATAGGTATGTAACTAGATGGCAATATATTATTTTTTATTCATGTACTTTCTGCTTAATTCGATTGTGGCAAGCTACAGACATTATCGGGGACACATAAAAAATTGCGAGATCCAAGTTAGTAGCAAATTAATATTTAATAAAATATAGGTACACTTCAACTTACGTATAAACCTTGAACTTAGACTTAAACTGTTGTTTAAAGTTCAAGTCGTACAGCCAGCAATTATTTCAGTTTTATTTCTTCATGATAATACATTTAGACAAACTGTGTGAACAGTTTTGCAGAAACTGACTTAGACAAGAAAATACTATGTTTTTATAATAATAATAAGCTACCGTCTGAATGGTATATATTTATTTATGTAATGTTTATTTATATTGTATGTATTGTATTATTTATCCTACATAATACTTTACTATGTATTTTATAAAATACTATTTAATATGTTTAGACGCCCCAGCCAGACGAAAAAAATATTTTCATTGCCTAAATAATAATAAAATAAATAATTTGCGAATATCGAAGCAAATACAAGGTCAACAATACAAACTGGTGTTATCTAGAATTGAGTTAATAATTTAAATAATAAATCTTAGTCGTAGAAAGATAAAAAGAAATTCTTGATCGTGATAATTATTATTATGCTCAAACATTTATTAATATTGTACAGAAATTAGACTTTCATGTATGTACGTATTTAGAATTTCAGGCTTTTTATATGTTTACAAAGTATTCTTATCTGAAAAACAAGTCGATGTAAATGCGGATTTTGGAATATGAAAATAGATGTTTGATATTACAAATCGTCGTGCCGATGTATGAAGTTTTTAAGGACCAGGTGGTAAACAAACGAAAGGTGCACCTGAAGTTAAATGGTAAACGACACTCATGGATATTTACAACATCCGAAGATTTCCCGTTGCGTTGCCAAACTTTAAATGACTGAGCTATTGAAAAACGAAAAGTTGCAATTATTTGACACAAAAATGTATTTAACTATAGGTTACATCATACGAGTTTATGTCTATAAATTATTTTTTTCTAATTTAATTCTTTCTGTGTCTGTGTTAGTGGTCAATTTTAAATTTCTGAAATCGCAACGTTTATTGTTAAATAGAAAAACTGTTGCTACGTTATGATTCCTTTAGTTATGGTTAGTTTCCTTTTCTGAATTTACAAAGTAATTAAACATTTATTTATCCAATAAGTTGTTAAATATTAGATAATTGTTTATGGATGTATACTTTGTTAAGTGGAATGAAGAACGACAAATATTATTTATTTATTTATAACCTTCTGGTAATAAAATTATTGTGTTATCGCGTTGTGTTAGCGTGCTAAAGATGTCACCCACAACATACTTAGCTCATCATACGAGAACAGCTTTGAGAAGACCGCAGAGTTTCTTGCCGGTTCTTCTCTGGTTTTCGAATCGGTGGTAGATTTTGACATTTGTAAGCGCTTAAGAAAAGCCCCCATGAAATAAAATATTTTGAGTTAGAGTTGCAAGCTTTACTTCGAGTTTTACTTTTTATGTTTATGTTTTGTTGATTAGAAAATGAAAATGTAAAACCACTCAGTTTACGATGTCCGCAAATACGAGTAGTATTATCGTTTGCCTTTTGTGTATATGTAGCCTTTTAGAAGAAAATGTATTGGTTAGTAATTTCGACCTGATCACAATTACTGATTAAATAACTGTGAATAAATAAAGGCCTCTTCTTTAGAAGTCGAAGGGAGTGGGTTTGATCCCGCGGATTGCCATGTCAATGTTGATACTCCTGTATCTTTCTTCAAATGTATTGCATGCCAGATCAGAGCTTACACTAGGAGCCATGCTTACACTTGTGAACTTTAATATTCATTAATATTTGGAAATAAAATATTCTGCATATTCGGTCCCAATTGTATAGCTTCATCGCGGTATCTAGAATATGTATAGGATACCTAATTTTATACCTACATATCTATTAAAGTCTCAAAAAATAAAAAATCTATTCGAAATGGCCACCTTTGGCTTTTATACAGGCCTTTAATATGTCTGGCCAGGAGTCTATTGATTTATGCACTGTTTTACAAGAGAAATTTCGCCACTGTTTGCGCCAAAGATTTTTAAGAGCGTCAATGTCACCGTGTCGTTTAGAGAAGGTCATGTCTTCCGAAACTCACTCAATTTGAAGTCAGGTTTGTGGGTCTGGGCTAGATGAGGGCCAGTCTTCAGCTCTTCTAAAGTCCGAAAAGTCAGTTTCAAGCCAGGCTTGATCGTGCCTTGTGACCGGGTGCAGAGTCCTGCTGGAAAGTCCACGGTATATTTTGTAAAAAGTGTATTGCTGAGAGGTTTCGCAGCACGATCCAAGAGTGTATCTTGATACGCTTAGGCTAATGTTTCACTCCTTTTTAACAAAAATGTTGTTTTGTGACTTCTTAATAAGATGCGCCCCTCCAAACCATTACTCACGCAAGTTTATGACCACGTTGTACCTTTTCGACCACTAGAGCAGCTTCTTTAGCACTGTGAGCGTTCACTTATCATTTTGTTTATTTTTTTTTCATCGGTAAAGATAATATCTCTGTCTTCCACCTGCGTATCGCAATAGAAGGCGTTTTGATCGATCCACTCTTTTTAATTGTAAAGATTGAATTACGATATGTCCTGTATATTTACTATATGGTAAGCACAGTTCCAGGTCTTGTTTTATAATACGCAATAGAGTCCTAGCGGGAATCTTATATCTCGCGATAAGATTTTTAGCTTTCTAATGGGGTTCCGACGAATTCTGGCTTTAACTCTTTTAACTGCCTTTGTAGTTCTAACTGCACAGGGCCGCCCGATTTTTTATGGTCTTCACCATAGGAAGTGTTGTCGTATCTGTGAAGTGTCTGAAATATGCCGGTTCCATACCCACTTTGTGCATTCACTGCAATCCTACTTTCTTTAACACCCCATCCCATATTACATTTTGATAATGAACCCGAAAAATATGTGAAATGGCGCCAAATCGAAAGAAGTTTTAAAATAATAAACGTGTGCCAAATTCAAAATAGTGAAAAAGTTAAAAAAGAAAATTTTATGTCCAGACTAGTTATACATAATTTTATTAATATCTTAACAAACAAAAATATCTCTCAGTTATTTATAATATAATGACAATTTAAATAGCTCCGATCTGCACCTGACGTAGTATGACGCGTCCCTGCTATCGATATAATGCAATCTACGATTATGCGTAAAAATTTAGAGATTATTTAAATTACCGATATTTTTCTGTTATCATTTGCCTAAATATTGTTATGAATTATCTTAGGAATAGAAATATGTTAGGAACAGCGCGAGAGAAGGAATAAAATCCATATTAACTTAATCGTAGCAAAATTTTCAACAGATATACCAGTTGGAGTGACGGTTGCGGTGTGAGGGTCCGAAATGTCGTCGAAGCTGATGAGGGTAGGTGGCGGTTGACGGCCGTGCGCGGCAACGTCTCTGTCACTGGATGGACAGAGTTATATGTTGAAGGTGCGTGATTTTCAATATATAATCAATACATGAAGCAAAAACTTTCCTAGTGTACGAAATGTATCTGGCGGACAAGCTTGAAATTTGGCACGGCGAAAATTTATCCATAAGAGTGCAGAAGGCTAATATTTTTATACAAAAAAGCATAAGAAATACATTTAAATAGTAAAAATCAAGTCATTTGCCCTTTTTACACAAGAAATTGATGTGTCACAAACATTCCATATGTCAAGCGCTGTTTTCTTAAGAATTTCTTTAAAATAATAAAAAAAACCATTACAGACACTACTATGTCGTTTTTACACAACAGATTGATATGTCACAAACATTCTATATGTCAAGCGATATCTTCGTAAGAATTACTTTAAAATAGAAAAAAAAAATCATTACAGACACTACTATGCCGGTTTTACACAACCGATTGATATGTAATAAACATTTCATATGTCAAGCGATATCTTCTTAAGAATTTGAAACTTTAAAATATTAAAAAAGTCATTATACACACTACCATGCCATTCTCACATAACACATTGATAAGTCACAAACATTCCATATGTCAAGCGATATCTTCTTAAGAATGACTTTAAAATATTAAAAAAGCCATTACACATACTACCATGCCGTTTTTACACAACAGATTGATATGTCGTAAACATTCCATATGTCAAATATCTTCTTAAGAATTACTTCAATAGAGTAAAAAACTCATTACACACACTACCATGCCATTCTTACACAACGCATTGATAATTCACAAACATTCGATATGTCAAGCGATATCTTCTTAAGAATATTTCGCAAATTAACAAGTGTGTCATTAAGGATACTATGAAATTTATGCGGAGGATTTGTGGTATCTCTGGTATATATAAATATGGGAGGGACAATGCTTTATAGTTGTTGTTTCTTAGTTCTTTACGTTTAGTTGTTAGTTTATAACTGGATACAATGTATTGCCTCGTTGGAAATGCGTCAGATGTAAAAATTTAGTCCCGGTTGCCATAATCACCTATGCTAGTTGTTGTCCGAATGCCTTTAAGTATTCTGACAACGAATTTATTCTTCGAATATAGTCATCCGTTTGCGTCGCGGATATCAGACGCTACTAGATATGTGAAAAAGCTGATAATAAGGACAATAGAGAAAACTAGGATATAATACCTTGTCGGACGACACACGGACAAGTTATTTATGCAAAAAATAGCTAGCGTGATAGATATATGCATACTAGTTATAATATTTTATTTGCATTTATTTTAATATAAATCCTATCTCCGTGAAGTCTTTCTACACTGACAATTTTAATTAACTATATAGGACATATATGATAATAAATACTCATAGTAAAAAAAATAATTATATGTACACAGATTAACACTATACCGATAGAAACTGATTTACAAGTATTTTTTATCGTAATTTTATTTTGGATTGTAAAAAATAAGATGAGTTGCGAAGTATGTAAACGTCCATCTGGCATGAGTACATTTTCGAAAAACTTAAATAATATGCATATTAATGCAGTGCTACGAAAATTTCGCAATATATAAACCCAATAAAAATTATTAGCAATTTTTAGGTAATACCTCGTAAAACCATTGAGGTAATAGGAGTTAATACCTAAAAACAGATAATATTTTTAATACCTAAATAAAGTTAATATAGTAGTCTATACGGTAATGTTTGGATTTCAAGTGCGATATTAAGTCAAAGAGCCTGCTGTCAGCTCTGGTATGCAATTGAAGACCCATTTGATTGGAATTGCTGAATGCGACTTTTAGAAGTATCGAAAAGAATATACCAAACAGAGCTGGTGCCAAGACGCAGCCCTGGCGGACGCCTCTGTTTATTTCGGAACCGTCTGATGTGTTGCCATTATATAAAACTGTTTATTTCATAACGTCATGGAAAGATCTTATAAGAGTTAGTAGTTTAGGTGGACAACTAATCTTATCGAACACCGTATATAATTTCTGCCTGCTAACTGTGTCGAACGCTTTATTCAGGTCGACGAAAGTCGTATATAATGGCATGTGTTGTTTGCGGCATTTTCACACTGTAACTTTGGATATACGCGGCTTACAGGTTTTTGATGTTTGGTCAAGATGATACGGCCAAACAACTTGCCGACGATGCTAAGTAGAGAAATGTCATGGTAAGAGTTGTCGTCGCTGCGGTCACCGTTCCCTTTGTACAAGGTGATAATATTTGCATGCGATTATCCTGGAGAACATTGCCTTCGTCCAGCACTTAACAAAAAGGATACCGTTGTTTCTGGGACTCTTGTCTCGCTTAAGCTGTTTGACCTAGGATAATTTTCAGAAATGAACATATATATTTTGATATACCGTGAAATTTTAAACTGGCCGCATTTGCTTATTTTAAAAAATCAATTGTTCACCACCAATTTTTCAGAAATTAGATATTTCAATTACACTCGTAAATATTGTTTATATTTACAAGTTTCTAAGACGTTTAAAGAAGGTAAATATGGCTAAAGTACAACATACCCTATAGATTTCGAGCAGTGACATGATTTACACCATTTACTACATTTTTGACCTGAGACATATTGAGATTTTGGGGTTAAATTACAGATTATTATAAACAACATTACTTTTTCTCAAATTTTATTAAGTCGTTTAATAGGTTTAGCGAGATATTTAAGTCATTAATTCTTAAAAACATCAGCACGACATGCAGAGTATTTCTATCCACTCCTTGACATTATTTCTTAAATATTAAAAAAAGATTACACGAATGATATAAAATCCATGATAGATTACGATGGGTAGATAGGATAAGAGTAAGTGTGAAAGAAATAAATTTGTGTGCCCTTAGCTAAAGTACAACCGATCGGGAGTAATCGAGGTACAACATTTCATTGTTGTAAAAATAGTAAAATTTGTGTTATATATTTAATTATTGTATTAATGTTATTTCTCGTCAAACACACTAATCGATGACGAATACCAGTTAAGTGACTATCAAAAATATACTGTAACGTTTATAAAAAAATATCAAAGCGGTTAAGCAAAATATTCTTAGTGCAGCTTTTGCTGCGTATATAAGTAGAGATGTTCATTATATTGAATAGGTCGTAAAATTACCTATTATTTAAAAATAATCCTAACGCATGTAATATCTAACGTGCAGTGAGCGTTATTTTAGAGAGGCACTTTGCCGTTTAATAGTTTTCCACATTTTATGTCGTTTTTCCTTCCCTTCGTGAAATGTCGTCTTTATACCGTTTAGCGAATAAGTTAATATTTGATAGTCAGCAGCAGTCGTGGAAGCAGATATATAAAGTTTTGTCCTTCTAAAGCTAAAACTTCCAATTAAAAAATAAACACATGCGAGTACATTTAGTTCTAATTATTACTGCATACAAAACACGTAGTGGAACTTATAATTTACGGAAGTAAACTAAAACCTTTGCTTTGCTTTACGACACAAAGTGATGGCCGTAATTATATATGGGAGAATTAAAAACTGCATATAATTATAAAACATAAAAATACATAACCGATAACTTTTAATACAATGTGTCTAATAACCATAAAGTTTACGTTTGTTATGGCATATGTTATTTATGGTGCATAAGGGTAGGTATACTTACAAAAAACATTACAATTTTACAGTAAATTTAGTCCTGGCCGCAACTAATAGAAAACAAGGGATTGCGTCGGAGATATAAGGAGTGTTCGCCGCAGCTATTTATTCCAAATACATTTGTTAAATTACATTATTTTCAAAACACTTATCGTTTTTAACGAAATATTAGTATAATTTAATCATCTCGCTACGTAGTGCCATTTTTGGTGATGTATCAGAAATAACACTTGCTTCATCTATTGAATAACAGGTGGTATGGTTATTTTATATGTCATTTTAGTAAAGTAAAAGGTAATAATAGGTCATTTTACCAGTTGTTATATTATAATATAACGTTACAATATAACGTTATAATATAACGAAAACATCTAATTATAAAGTGTAAATATCTGCAGACTCGGGACATTCTTTATTTTTCACTTTCATATTCAGATGTGGCGGAATCCGAT
>JAOCPS010793790.1:0-10208 GCA_025505425.1 Graphium colonna
GTTATTAATGGCATACAGAACAAGGCAATAAGATATTAAGACTAATGTGTATAAATATAATGTGTTGACTTGGACGTATTTCACTTTATTTGAGACCCTTATAAATACTGCTATTATTATTAAGGCGAAAGTTTGAGAATGGATGTATGTATGGATAGATAAGAAAATACCATAGAGGCTATATTTTATATTTTATTATAGGTATTATTGAACATAAAAGTTCTTACGTTTTGATGTTTTAAATCATTCGCGCAAAGACATATAAGAATGTATGTGGATAAAATATGTTAAACAAATTACTGATAATTTAGACTAAATTAGGATTTTCTTTAAAATCAAATTAGCTAGTATTTTTAGACCTAAATTAATAACCTGATGCGAATCATGAGATGGATAGTTTTCTTGTTTATGAAGATTCCTCTCAATCGTCTGCACTCTGGATTTTTTAAATCAATGTAAGCAGCTCAATACATAATGTTTTTAAACAATAACCATTTGTACACCAGTTTATCTCGTAGTTATATACCAGTTCGTCAGGTAATAAATCAAACCCATTCCAGTCCAAATAAAAAATAACTTATTTACTACAATCATTATTTACCCCGTCGTCATCAAAATCTATCGTTATATTTTGAAAATTTCAAATATTCACGTAAGTTTTAGAAACAAAATCAGTCGTTATAGTTTTATTTATAAAAGATAAATAACTTAGATACATATGTATATACAATAGTTCATTAAAGGTGAATGTAAATGTCTATTATTTTGGACAAAAACTAGTAGACTATTGATAATTTTATAATTCAATAACAGAGTTAAGAATTTCTAAGAAGTGGATGACAAATGACAAAACCGTTTACCCAATATTATCGTTGTCGGTCGTCGCCGCCCATGGACACAAACACACCAAAACAAAGAATGTGCGTATATGTGTGTGTGAGTGTGTGTATTATGATTGTCATTGTTGTACTCCAACTCGATTTGGTTATTGTTTTTAAACGTCAAATCTTTTTGACACAATTGAACATTTAAAAAGCATCCTTGATACATCATTTTAATCGAGGTGCCTAATGTTTTTATTTTTATTGTTATCAAAATCCTCGTATTGAATTCATTTTCGTTGTAAGTAATGAGGTATTGAAATAAATTCAACTTAATTTGTTTAATTAATTTGGCGACCTTCTAATTAAAGTTAGTTATACAGGATGAGTGGTAGTCACCTCCACTATTTAAGGACGTTGTATATAGGGATCATATGAAGATGAAAAAATATTATTCTACATATTGTATTTATTTATTAACATAGATATTGATTTACCTCTAAAAAAACATTATTTAAAGTTAAAAATATATTGAGCAATTTATGTTCACTCTAGCGGTCACGGCATGTCTGGAGTCGCGGGGAGGTTAAAGACCTGCGTTGTTCTCAGCTGTTTAGGCACCGTGCTGTACCACCACATTTCATTCATTGTTCAAAATTTTGGTTAAAACTACGCCTCTTATTTTATTACATAAATATGATGGGAATCGAGTATCGAATGGTTTCTCTAGTGTCCAAGGTGGCTCACCAATAGTGAATCCTTTCTCAACCTTAATGTAAATAATTTTGAAACAATATTAAATGAATAAGAATATGCTTTGGCTCAGAAAGTATGTAATTTCGTTTTGCAACAATTTGTAACAAAATCGATCAAAGAAAAAGAAATCGGGATAGAACGTACCTACGACGGTTTGTGGGTTGTTTTTTGAGACGTTCTTTGTGCCTAACTATCGCGTGTGTAATATTATCTTCCGTACATATCTTACGTGCCGTGGTCTACGAATATTTGAGTGGTGGAAAGTGCCTAGCGGTATGGGTCTGAAGGTTAAGGCACCTGCAAATTTGTTTATTTATTTAACCTTTATCAGCAGATCTTAAAAATTAGGACACAAAATGCGGACTTAAAGCTTACAGATATTCTCTACTAACCTATGGTTTGTTAATTCAGTAGGTGCAATAATAAAGAGAACTTATTAAAAAAAGGAAAAATATAGTGCTTATGACTAAAATGAACAGGCATTTTATGAAATAAATACATATATACATTAATAAATACATACGAAAATAGGTATTTGAATACATTATACCTTACCTTATTCCGAAGCGACGTTTTACTTTTAGCATTTAATAAATGATATGGGCGACTTAGACGACCGCCCGGTTCTTGAACCAAGTTACGTGTGCGATGCTGAGTTGGGAATCAATGAGGACACCAAGATATTTGGTTTTGTGCTATCGCATGGTATCAGGCTATCCTGAAGTCACCTACAAATGAACGGTGACGAGTGGAAGATTGTTATTTAGTATTTTTTAGAAATAGAAAACCGCGTTTTTGGAAGTAATTATCAGAGTTAGTCACCTAGGGATGTGCTCGAAGGCGTGAAAATTACATCAGCTTTCGTTGCTGATAGAAAAATGCAGCTGTCGTCTACGGATAGGAATAGATCTACATCGACGGTACACGGATGTAGATCTATTCCTATATCATTCATGTAGAGGGTGAATAGAAATGGTACGCATACCAAAACTTCGGACTGACGAGGCGTGGGGATGAGCATACTCCTTCAATATGGTAGTGGAAGGTTCGAGTACTGGGGAAGTTTCATATTATGCATATGAGACGATAGAACATACCGTTCTCATAAAACAATTTGTAAACGCCTTTTGCCATATCGAGAAAGAGTGTTCCTATGACGAATTTTACGTTAGCGCCTGGCTAGGATGGTGCGTTGTGCAGTGCACTTGGGGGGTACATGAAAGTTTGTCTCTGAAGCTAAATGACTCTGAAACGCACAGCTTTCCAGTGTCTATGAAATTTTGTAAGTGGGCTGGAATGAATCGTTCATCTTCTTGGAGGATCATAAGAGACTGATCGGAAGATGTAAAGTAAGGTAAGTGGCGGGTTTTGAGGGTTTGAGGAGTCCTGTAATCTCAGCGTTCTTTTACCCAGGGGAAAAGAATCTTTCAGTTAGTGCCTCACTATTTATAACGACCAATAGTTGAATGATGGCAGTAGGCAGCTTAGTCAACTTATTGGTGATACCATCAGTTTCTGGGGTTTTGCATAGTAGTAAGTTCTTGATTATTTTTTCAAGTTGCCGCAATTAACCGGGATATCGCGTAATGGCTCGTTTAAGTGTTTACCTAATGTTTTATCCACCGTAGGGATTTAGTCGATCGTAGTCTTGAGTTGCATTGAGTACTGACCGACTTTTGCGATATTCGTTTTGTCGGTCACTATATAGCTAGTGACCTTCAAGGTACTTGAGGAGTTGGGTGTTAATAATTGACACAATAATTTTTGAAAACAAAGAGGTTATGGCGAATGGCCTTTAGTTCGACGGATCCGACCGATCGCCTTTTTTAGGGATTGGATGCACTAAAACAGTTTTCCAAGATAACGGCAACACGCCTGAAGAGTAAGAGTGCCGAAAAAGACGCGTTAAAACTGGTGCCAACTCTGGAGCGCACATCCTCAACACAATCGTGGGAATTCCAACGGGCCCACTCGCCTTATGGATGACTAGAAAAAGAGTGCTTTCTGCACTACACTCAAGTGGAAGTGGACCTCCCGCATTGAATGCTGACACCACTTGATGATTGGCGGTGTGTTACCCGCATCATCCAAAGAAGAGTTTGATGCAAAAATAGTACACAGAAGTTCGGCTTTCTCTTTTGCGGTATGGGCCAGCGAGTCATTCCTGCTGTGCAAAGATAACGATGGCGTACAGAAATTTCATGGAACAGATTTGGCAAGAGACCTAAATGCATGGGTATCTAAAGAATCAATCTCTTGACAATTCTGCCAATGTGCTCTGACTTTGCTGCTGCAAGAACTATTTTGAAGGACCTGGAGAGAGAATTATACTTGTTTTTCCAGAGCACTGGTGTTTACATCACGAGACGCCGCCGCCGTGGCCCAGGCTCGTTAGCAATCTTGTTTATAGAGCAAGAATGTAGAACAAGGGTGCTATTGAGTGTGGCCTTTCTCTTGACGCAGGATATAGTGCATAAAGGGGCCCTGATTGACCTTTGTTAATTTGGTTTTGTTCCTAGATCTAGGTCGTTTGGAAGTGCCGCGGTCACCCGAACCTTTTACTCAGCGTGCAAATCAATTGAATGAAGAAGGGCATTTATTTGGCGTTTATAGGACTGTTTGGGGAGGGTGGCACTACTTGACGGCACATGAATGTAATGTGAAATATGGATTGTACCATGTCGATTGGGAGTTTGGTGTGACCGCGGTTCCTGCAGTGCACATTTATGACTGAAAGGCCTTGATCTTTGATAGTCTTGGTGATTTGATAGACTAGATGAATTGATTGGAAATTTCTTAACTAACGTCTGTAAAATCGTCAGAAGTAGCTTTAGAGGTTGAATCCAGGGATTCGAGGAAGTCTACTTCCATTCAGGGGTGCGCGAAGAGGAGGTGGATGGAGTAGTCGACCTTGAAGAGGGTTGGAATGATTGTGATTTTTTCACTATTGTGACGTCGGACGCATCACTATACTTTTTGCGGAGGAAATCAAGTACTAATATTATTTCGTCCTAAAGAGATAAATGACTGATTGCACAAAGAGGGTCTCACCCGGTGGTTTGGCGTGGTGTGTAAATGCCTCCTTGCCGGGTCTAGGCAGAATGGCTGAGACCCTTATGTGTGTATTCCTCGTGCGTCTTAGTGCCAGCCTTATTGTAGATTATAGGTGTCTACTTATGTCTTGTTAAAGCTACTCGTTGGCATTATAAGGCCAAAAGTTAACCGACGTTGACTAGGGGAGCCGTAGCATAGGATGCGTGCTTTCGGCTCGGTAGCTGAGAGTGGAATATAAGTTACCTCTCGAACCATGACGGTGATATCATTTATGAAAAGTCAGTGACTATTTGGTGACCCCTGCCTTAAAAGTTACTACTGCACAATTTATGATACTTATATGAAAATACCATCATATTCATTTTATCATATAACCATATGTGATCTTAAATATAAAAATAAATAGCTGTTCGCTATTTTTGCTAAAGATGGAATTCGCCTGAATCGATTTCTTTAGTTTGTGGTTAGAAATATTACTGGTTCTAAATTGAATATCACTATGGGACGTTCAGGTAGACAGTTCATCTGCAATGGGCTTTTAAAACAATATTGTTTAATTATTTCGCGGGTAAAACCCCGGGAAACTAGTACCTTATATACATTTAAATTATTCATAGCGATATGCCATACAATGCTACATTTTGTATCTTATCTGACAAATAATAAAAACGTATTTTTTTGTTTGGATGTTTGTTGCTCCATCGCACAGAAACGGATGAATGAATGTTCAAGCTGAAGGTATGCAGGTTTGACAAGAGACATCAGAACATCAAACACCTCAGTCCTGCCCGTGACCATAAACGATATAAAGGGTTCAAAATGTCGGGTGATAAAATTAAACATTAAACCGCGATAAACGCCTGGTGCAACCGGTCCTTGGTGGCCCAGCACCACCATCCTTGGCGGTTTCCACTCCTCTCTTGCCTGTCGACCATTCGGGTCAGGAGTGGCTTCAGAGAAATTTATTGGTATATTTACATATTTATTTATTTTATATTTAATACCTTATTTATTTATATATTTTTAGATTTTTTCTAAATGTATATTTTTTCTCGTGTACCTTTTATTCTTATTTAATAATTTGTTTTTAACTTATCATTAATTCATTTTTATTTTTTTTGTTTGTTTTTTATTTATTTTTTTAGTTTTTTATTGTTTTTCTAATGTTTTTTTGGAACAAAGTTACTTTTGGGGCGTGGCGTAGCCCTACTGCTCTAATATAAATAAAACGTCCGTAACGTTAAAAAAATATAATAAGGAATTTCGTTCCTATTTACCTACGACAGCAGAACAATTTTATTTATCCACGCAAAGAAACAGTTGATTTCAATAGAAATTCAAAAAAAGATAGTCAGCTCTGCACATAACGTGATAAAGATCAAAGGAAACGGTGCTTTTGTCTTACAATAAACTCTTTTGAGCCCGTGCCCGTTTTATAGCTGCGGAACGTAATCCGATAGATTTGCCGAAGATTTCACAATCGAAAAGCCAGCTATCAAACTGTCACTCAGTTGCAATTCCTTATCCATCTATGTGTTCCTTTAACTGTTTGTAAACAATTTTGGATGAAGTGTGCATAGAACTAAGAATGACGTTTACTGTATGGTACTTACCGTAGTACTTAACTGTACAAAAAAAGGACGAATGTAGCTTTATCATTATTCAGCTAACAATTTATATTTTATTACACTCAATATGTCGTTTCAAATCATTTTTCCGTGTAGCGTTAATTAGTTTAGGGAAAAAACCTTTCTAAATATTTGAAATGCTACAAGAATATAGAGTGTGTTCAGAACGAATAAGGAAATAAGCAGTAAAATATTATTGCAAAACATATAAATATTATTTTAAAAACGATTCCCTTTGTTACAGTCCGATAAAATTCATTCTTTTTTCCATGCTTTTCATACAACTTTTTACGAAAATATAACGATAATAGCAGAACGCCGATCAGATTCGTAAAATTTCGCTTATGAAACCGTTTGTTTATTCTCATAATATTTAAATTTCTCAGCAAAATTGAAAAGATTATTTGTAATGCCAAAATGAGGGATTTTTAATAAAAGCATATTAGAGATGTAAAGTATTACATAACGTAAAACCAACTAAAACGACCAAAGGATGTACAATTTTTTTCTTTTGCTTAAAAAGAAAAAAATGTGATAATTTTTTTTTGTCCATCATTTCAGGTCTAATAATCTCAAAAATGGCTAAAACGATTGTGACGGGACATAAACCAACACATACCTATAATATAAGGATTAACTTAGACTTCTTTTATTTTGGAAAAAGGTTCAGATAAAAGCTATTTGCCAGTCGGCGGGGCTGGGCCCCAAATTGGTAAAGTTAGCTGTTAAAACTTAGAACAGTCAGGCGTTTTGTAAGCGGAGATTGTTTAATTATATATATTAAATATTGATTTTGGATTTCATCATAAACTAAAATATTTAATTTTTTCTTTCGTTTTACTGACACTCCGTAGCCCAGTGATATGGGCCCTTGCTTTGTAAACCAGAGGTCGTGCGTTCGAATCTCGCGAGGGACAATAACTTTGTGTTATAGTTTCTTGGTTGGATTAGGGCAATGCGGGCTGATCACCCGATTGCCCGAAAAGAAAGATGGTCCATGTGTCGGAAGTGCATGTAAAAAGTCGGTCCTGCGCCTGAACTCTCTCCGGTTGTGTCGGATATCCGTCCCATCAAGCTATGAGAGTAAAGGAACAGAGACTGCACCTGTGTTTGCGCGTACATCTGTGCACTATAATATCTCCTGCGCAGTTGGCTAATCTTAGATTAGATTGGCCACCGTGGCCGTAATTTCAGCCAGGAGGACTTTATTATATTCAGATCTTGTGTTATTAAAAAAAATGTAACCTAAGCACTTTACATCTTGTACAAAGAAAATCCCTCCTAATTTGGTCTCATAGTTTTTGAGAGTAGTTGACCGAAACAGACCGACAGAAAGACATATAGAGATGGACAAATAGACCAAAATTTTGGTTCCTGTATTTATTTCAGATGCATCAAGAGCCTTGCCTTGCCTTGAGGTGGTAGAGCATAACATGTGTTCACAGCGTTGGCTGCACTTCTATAGCCGCGCTCGGAAGGAAGTACCACCGCCCTTTATAAAGTCAGCATAAAATAAAGTATGAACAACTTTTGACTATTCTAATTTCCCATGTTGACAATGCACTCGTATGTTGTGTGTGTTCATGGGCGATGGGATCACTTGACAGCAGGTAAACCGTCTGCTCGTTTGTCACCCTTTCCATAAAAAAGTGAATTTTGTGAAGTATTTTGACATTTATAACCGACGCTTCATCTTATCTTATACATTACAATTCTGTATGCCTCTTTCTGTCTCTTTGTTTGAGGCGAGAGTTAATTCCCAAAACGGGTAGGCTGATTTTCAAGGGACTTGCATTTGCAATTAGCTGATAAAAAGAAAGTACCTTATGCTCCTTATACTTAAGATAAATTATGGGATATCATGCAAAAAATATAACTCGTAAACTCGTTGCCAATTATTTTTTAGAAAATCTTTATTGGTTTCTAAACGCACTAAATAGCTTAATAAAACTATTTTTTTCTGTTATAACTATAATCCGTAGTGATTTTTTAATAGGTAAACAGTTTATTGGAGACACTTAATTAAAATTTATTCAATACATCATAATTACGTTCACTGATACAAAACCAATTCATATTGTACCTTCGGCTATGTTTATTTTAACCCTAAATCAGATGTTTAAACTAGATCGATTGTCAATAGTCGATATTATGGTCTGGTGGTGTCTACAGATGGAATTAGTGAACAAAAGCTAATGCTTATCCTTGATCGTTAATACAGGTCATTAACCTGCCGATCATTTGATTTCAAATTAATTGCCTCATTAACTTAACGGCGTTTGAAAAAGACGTGATATAAATTTGAATTAAATTATTTCATTTACGTAATGCTGATGGCACCATATTGCTATATAATATGTGTATTAAATTTAAAAATAAATAGACTAAATAAAGTTTTTAAAATTATCTAATGACACCCAATATCGGATTTTTATAAAAAAGTTTAAATTTAAATTTGTTTAGGTCACATTTAAACGAAATTTGATGCAAGCAGCCCTTAAAGGATTAGTTATATATAACCTGAATATGGGCAAACTTTTTAGCACTCCTTTGGGATATATCACTCACTTAAAGACTTAGTTTATTAATAATATAGTATTTGTTTTTTTTTTACTTTTTTATAAATTCATTAGGCCTAAGGTATAAAAAAATTACGATTAACAGTTGCTTACACTTAAATCGAGTAAAAATTATAAAAATTCATATAGAATTCATAATAGATAAAGTGTTAATATAAATAAGTAACGAAGCACTTTATCCCTAATGTTATTGAAATGTTATTGTATATATTACTTTAACTTGCATATGAACAGGAAAAAAATAAGATAACTCACGCAACTAGGTACTAAATCTACCATGAATATAAAATTAATAAAATACCTAATAACAAAATGGATGAACAAAAACATATTAAAAAATAACAGAGTATTGAAAAAATGAGGATTAACTTAACGGATCTTAAGTACATTAAGAAGCGACGGAGGGCGTGGAGGCTGGTCATCGTCAGGGGCATAAAACGTGCCCGGCGATGAATCGGTCTCTAATATAGGGCGAGAAAAAGAAGACGGTTGGGAGCAATCCTGGATCCGCCCCGTCATCTTCAATAACCGCCGATAAGGAGGTGATGGACACCGCCAATAATTAAAATGGCCACAAAAGCCTCCACCCTGCAGGTGAATGTCAACCACTGTGTCGCGGCTCAAGATCTCATAATCTAGACCGCGGTACAGTGACCGATCGACGTAGCCATAGTCGCCGAGCCGTACTACGTCCACGCCCGTAACGATTGGACGGGCGATCGCAACGGCTCGGTGGCTATCGTCGCCCGGCGACGTATGGCCCTACATCCTTCAACAGTGTAACGAAAGGCTGCGGTTCGGTCCTTGCGTCGCTGGGCGACGTTGAATTGATCACGGTGTACTTCGCACCGAAAAGAAGGTTTGCCAACCTTGAGCGAATGCTTGCCGAAGTCGGCGCTCTGGTGGCCAACGTGAAACCCAACCCCTATTATCGTCGCCAGAGACCTCAATCCAAATCAAGTGCGTGGGGATCTCCGGTGACCGACCTAAGGGGGAAGACATTGGCGGATTGAGCGATGGTGTCCACGTGGCTCGTTCTTCTCAACAAAAATTGTCCAGACGTGCGTGCGGCATCAGGGCGTGTCGATCGTGGTTCTGTCGTTCACGAGCCCCGCCCTGGCTTGCCGCAGAAGGAGGTGGAGAATCGGTTCGGCATTGTCTCCTCCACCCAAGTGGTCGACAGGCTCTTCCAGGCGAGAGAGGAGTGGGTGCCACCGAGGATGGCGGCGCTGAACCACGAAGGACCAGCCGCGCCAATTGAGGAAATTCCACCAGTGTCCGAGGCCGAACTGGTGGCAGTGGTTCTAAAGCTTAGGCTGAAGAACCACGTTCCGGGCCCGAAGGGCATCCCTGGGCGTGTTCTCGCCCAC
>JAOCPS010793901.1:0-19300 GCA_025505425.1 Graphium colonna
TACAAAACACTTTGAAATACATTACTATATATTAAATGTTTTGTTGTTTTTTTTTTAAATGAGCTTGCACATGTAATATAAAATATGAAAAACTGTATATATTTACAAAAAGTATAACGAAGAAACATATATCATAAATATGTGAATGTAAACTCCAATAATTATTTTCTTTATACCTCGAGCAGAACTTGAAATTTTTATTTTAAAATTATGAACTGCGTTCCTCTGGTGTCCCACGATACCACAGGTCACCTACGTTGAAATGTTTATTGTTGTTATGAATGTACGTCTCCATCAACTCAAACATGGCCACGTACATAATATATGAATTGTTTAGTTATAGTATTGATATTTTTTATTTATTTTTACATAAACCTACTCTGAACGACTGTGAACATTTTAACACAAAGAACTGGCAGATAAGTTGAGGCGGTTTAAAATTTTGACGAGACTAACAAACAATGAAGTTAGTAGTAAAAATGTTCTGCATAAATGGCAACCCCAAATCTCAATCAGTGGCGACGCTAGGCGTCGGCGAATCGCGAAAAAGATCGGCGGGAGGCCTTACAAAACTTTTTTAAAGTTTATTCATTTGTAATTCGTAATCATTTCTGTGCGCATCAATATCATTTAGACAGTCACAGAGTTCACACATACACATCAGACATACTGTTGTGCACAAAAAATTATGAACATACATAATAAGTACAGTGCCTGATTGGTATAAAAATACTTATTTTACTAGATTAACTTAAACTCAAAATATTTGAAATTCATCAATATTATTTTTGAACAATATATCCGAACAATGAAAGCGATATTTGAACTGTTTTCGGATGCTTAAATGACCTAGGAAATAATACTGATCATATTATTCTTTAAATTTGCAAGTATCTTTGAGGGTATCACTCAGTTTTGAGTTTATTGTGCAATTAGTTCAAGCGAACTTGAGAGCCGCTATTAATACTTCACATCAATTTCATTTCAAGATCTAAGTTGTTTGTAATGTCAGTTTATAAATAATGAAATTATACCACAACATATAAAATGAATACAAATGTCAGTATAGAAATGCTCGACAATTTTTTAAATCTATTACAAAAATTGATTTCGCTGACGTCTAGATTTAGTCTAGCGCCGCCATTGATCTCAATATATGAAATTTATACAAAACTACCTATGTCTAAGTAGTCTCAATAAAGATTATGACAGTTCGTACCTATTTTGTCAATTTAAAAGTACAACTATCGTCAATCACCAATCAAAAACTTCAAACGCGAGACATGGAGACATTGTGCTAAATTGTAGATTTGTACGTAAAAATAACATATCAAATAGCCCAAAATGAAAAAAGTAAACTCAAAAGAGAAGTAAGTACATATTGTATAGATGTAGAAATACTAACAAACCTCACATTAAAATGATAACACCAGAAACTGAAATATCTATAGAATTTTTGAAAATCAACTTGAATATAAGTAGACGTAATTCTTACAAGTAATAAAATGAGTAGATGTCTTTGTTAATAATCAACGTTGGAAAATCAAAATTTTGGTAATCATATTTATGTCAGATTTTATTGCTATAAAAATGACTTATATTTTACTTAATAAAATAGGACTACAAGGAAATAGACAAAATTGTTTCCCCTGTTTAATTAATATATAACTTAATAATATCTATGATAGAAGCTATGCTACTGTATCTTCCACATTATCTATCATATAATCATGTTTTAATTGCCTCCCCTCGAAGAGGCTATGTATTAAATTACCAAATTATTTATTTTATATATTTTTAAATTCTGTATTGATTAGAATATTAGTAAATCTTTTTTTATGTTACCAGATTTTAAATTGTAATGTCAGCCCCAGCAGTAGGAATAGACTTGGGCACCACATACTCGTGTGTTGCCGTGTTTCAAAATGGCAAAGTTGAGATCATCGCTAATGATCAGGGAAACCGGATAACACCATCCTGCGTTGCCTTTAACGATACGGAAAGGTTGATTGGTGACGCAGCGAAAAATCAGGTAGATACCCTTAATACCCTCAAATGGGATGACTTGCTATTTATTTAACACGAAGAACATGTTATTACATAGAAAGAATTAATTTTCTTTTTTATTATTAAGCAGCTTACCTGTCAGTTTCGTCCGCTATTGTAAGAAAATATGTGATTAGATATTAAAAAAAATATATGTTTTTACATTAAGCGTGCTGTAAGGAAATGCCAAGGCTCTTGGTCCATTTTTCATGAATTATTTGATTTTTATAAATGTATGTCGTTAAAAAAAGATAGCAAAAACTCAAAATTTTTTAATCAATAACAAAGATTATTATTTTTTGCAGATTGCTATGAATCCAAAAAATACAATATTCGATGCAAAACGTTTAATTGGCAGAAAATTTGATGACCCCAAAATACAACAAGACCTGAAACATTGGCCATTTACTGTAATATCGGATAGTGGAAAGCCAATGATTGTTGCTGAATACAAGGGTGAAACGAAAAAGTTTTCACCAGAGGAAATATCCTCCATGGTTTTAACGAAAATGAAACAAATCGCTGAGACCTATCTCGGAGGCACCGTAAAAGACGCCGTAATAACTGTGCCCGCATATTTTAACGACTCTCAACGGCAAGCAACAAAAGATGCAGGAGCTATTGCTGCGTTGAATGTACTCAGAATAATAAATGAACCGACGGCAGCAGCCTTAGCCTATGGCTTGGATAAAGAACTGAAAGGTGAAAAAAATGTATTGATTTTCGATCTCGGTGGAGGCACTTTCGATGTATCTATTCTGCAAATAGCTGAAGGTTCACTATTTGAAGTCAAATCTACCGCAGGCAACACTCACTTAGGCGGTGAAGATTTCGACTCACGTATGGTGGATTACTTCAGCGACGAGTTTGAAAAGAAATATAAAAAGAGTATTAAGGATAATCCGAAATCCTTAAGAAGGCTAAGAACAGCATGCGAAAGAGCTAAAAGGACTCTTTCTTCAAACACGGAAGCTACTATAGAAATAGATGCCTTACACGAGGGCATAGATTTTTATTCAAAGATGACTAGAGCTAGGTTCGAAGAATTGTGCTCGGATTTATTTCGAGAAACATTGACCCCAGTTGAGAGGGCATTAAAAGATGCCGGATTCAATACTAGAGAAATACATGATGTCATTATGGTTGGCGGTTCAACAAGAATACCTAAAGTTCAAAGGCTTTTACAGGTTCAATTACTAATTACTAATTATATGGTTGAGTAAAAAAAATATTTCTATACATAAATGTTAATTGTCTGCTGCAGGAATTCTTCGGAGGGAAAACATTAAACCTATCTATCAATCCAGACGAAGCTGTGGCGTATGGGGCGGCAGTCCAAGCAGCTATTGTTTCTGGGTCTAAAGACGCTCGGATCCAAGACGTACTATTAGTAGATGTAACACCTCTGTCACTTGGCATTGAGACAGCAGGTGGTGTAATGACAAAGCTCGTCGATAGAAATACCCGAATACCAATTGCACAAAAAAAGATATTCACGACTTACTCCGACAGTCAGCCTGCCGTTACAATTCAAGTAAGTTATACATAATAATGGTGATAAAAAAACTACATTGTCTATAAACCTACATAAAAAACAAAATTTCTCTACTTTTTTTAATATAAACGTTGACTTTTCAGTAGCGGACAATTAGTAGCCCTGATTCTAGAACCTGATTTTTAATACGCCCTTTTCTCATACTTAAAAAGCGACGTTTTTCCAGCAATCACGGCTTCTCAATAATTTATAAGTTTAAGGAATTCATAGCGAAATTGATATGCAATTTTTATAATAACTTCTGTTTGTTCAGATTTACGAAGGAGAAAGAGCAATGACGAAAGATAACAATTTGTTAGGAACCTTTAATCTCACTGGTATACCACCAGCTCCAAGGGGTGTACCGCAAATTGAGGTAAATTTGTATTAAAATTTATGTTAAAAATCAAAAATATCTTTAGGTATATCAACAATTACGCGAAAATGACTAGTAGTAGGAACGTAAGGATATATACAAATGGTACATAAGAACATTATTAAAACTATCGAACATAGCTGGATGAAAGATGATTTTTAGCGTGTTTTTATCCCAACAGTAAATTAAGAGAAAAACTTCTTTATACAAAAAACGGAGCATAAAAAGACAATCAAGAAACATCTTCATTTTCTTTTTATTTAACTGTCATTTTTTTAATTATATTTTAAAATTTACTTTTATTCGTGCACTCGTGCCTAAAAAAGAAGTGGACTTTTTATTTATAAACAAATAGAGGAATGATGGCCATAACAATATTTTGGACAACTGGTAATGTTATATTGACCCATAAATTGACGAAAATCACAAAAGATTAATAAACCCCGCGTTGTTCTTCCTTCGCCTGACCGGGTCGTGGTTACTACGTTAGTTTATGGAGGTAGTATATCGGAGGGGCTAGAAGTTAAGCCGGGGGGGGGCTCCTACACCCTATGATGCCCCCCTCGGAACAGCATAGGAGAGGGGGGGCATCTTCCACAAAAATCGCAAAAGAAGACCTTAATTGTGGCTGTACGTCTTCCTATGGTGTGTGTAAGGAAGTTTTTGTACAAAGTATATACAATTTTTTTTATAAATAACTAATTCATTTTCAATTTCTTGACATCTTACAGTGTTGCTAGAGTGTAAAAATTGATAACAGATTTAAATAACTTTGAAAGTTAGTTCAATAAAAAGAGCGAAATACACAACTATTATCTGTGTGTTTCATAATTTTCTTATCTACTAATTACCCCTGGTTCCTAGTTCATTTAATTGTCAGAATAAAAAATCGTTTAGTTTGGCGATCTATTAAATCTGGAATAAACATAAACAAACGCATAACATTCATTTTATATCATAATTGGTAATATTATAATAAAACTAACACAATGTTAGAAGCGATGCGAGCACAGAGGAAATTACATGTAAGATTCTTCTGTAAGGAAACAATAATTCCAGGTTACATTTGACCTGGATGCAAACGGAATATTGAACGTGAGCGCCGAAGACAAGAGCACGGGTCGCTCGGAGCACATAACTATTTCCAACGATAAAGGACGCCTCAGCAAGATCCAAATAGAGAAAATGCTGCAAGACGCCGAAAGGTACAAGGCAGAGGACGAAGCGGTGAGAACGAAGATCGATTTGAAGAACCAATTGGAAGGGTACTTATATGGATGCAAAACGGTAAGGATTTATGGGTGAACGTTCCAGCGATAAAATACGGAAATTTGTTTAATTTAAAATGTAGAATATTCGCGAAGGTCTTAGATATAATATATTCCTGTATTAATATTTTTTGTGAAGTACTTAAACTTCACAAAACAATTATCCGCTGTTTTTATTTAATTTATTGTTATATCTAATTTCCTAACTATAAGTGTAAGGAGAAAATTTAGTTTTTTTTCTGAAGACGAACCGCTATCTCTGAACGTAATTAGTGTTTGGTACATTATTTACGATAAAACATATTGGGTACAACATATCAGCCATAGTTTTAAAATATCTACTTATCATAGAATTCTAAAATAAAATTGATAAAAGGGCTATGGTAACAGTATCCGGGCTCTCGCCTTCAATTCTGTTTACTCGAGGCGAACCTGAGTTCGATCCTCGGTGCCGCCACCAATGAAATTGTTAATTTTCTAATTGCAATTTTAAGTGTTGATTTACTACACACTCACAGAGTATTATATAATTAATATATATATAATAGCGAGGCAAACCTGAGTTTAAACCCCAGTGCTGGTACCAATGAAATTGTAAATTTCTAATAGCAATTTACCACGTGCTCTGCGGTGAAGGCAAACATCATGAGGAACCTGCATATCTAAGAAATAATATTTCTGAGATATGTAATGTTCGCCAATCCACACTTGGGCTATGTAATGGACTGTGCCCTATGCTCTCTATCTAGAGGAGCCCAGCAATAGTACATTTAAAAATAGGCTGTTACTTTACTGCTTTACATAGAAAGCAAAAAACAAGCATTTACGATACGGTTTCACAGGCGGCTGAAAACTCGGGCGGCAGACTGACCGACAGCGAGCGCAACGGAGTCCTAGCGGAATGCAACAACCAACTGCAATGGCTCGAGAACAATCCAAATGCCGCCATATCAGAGCTAGAGCAACGCTTGAAATGTGCCCAAAATGTCTGTCAGCCCGCCATGATGAAGTTGCACGGAACCACAGTGGGTCCTAGGCCCAGTAGTATCACCACAAGCGGACC
Organism: Graphium colonna; assembly: GCA_025505425.1. Taxonomy (NCBI): domain Eukaryota; kingdom Metazoa; phylum Arthropoda; class Insecta; order Lepidoptera; family Papilionidae; genus Graphium; species Graphium colonna. The sequence continues at coordinate 6,288 of JAOCPS010793901.1, forward strand.
GACGATCGAGGAGTTGAATTAACTTTTCTTATCTTTATTTCTATGCACATTGTAAAGCCAGTTAAATATAACTATCGTACGATGGTATTTTACCTTCGTGAATTGTAATTCATTTTGTCTATAAAAAATAAACCCAATCTGTAAAATTAAACTTCGGCATAAAATTGATTCAACAGCAAATTTAGGGTTCTAATTTCATTAAATTTTGGTGTCTAATTACAAAAGTATATAAGGATAAAAGCAAACCGACGTTATGTTGCAAATGAATGATGCAAATAAATGAAAAACCAATGTATAAATTATTACACGCGTAGAGATGAGATTATTTATTAAAAGATCAGTGCCAAAACCATTAGGCAGAGTAGGTAATGCCTAGGGGCACCGCATGCTTTAAGGGCCCCAGATACCGAGAAAAAAAATTAAATCTTTCAGCGAGTTAAAATTCAATTAAAAAAGGAAAAGCAAATTTCTATGAGAACATGCATTAAAAAAATAAAAAAGGTATAAAAATGTATTTTAAATTGTTAAAAAGCGTAAAAGGGCGTATACTCAGGGCGTATAGCTTTGCCTAGAGGCCCCGTAAAAGATGTTTCAATTATTCTTCCGTATAAGATGTTTTGTTGTTAATTACATATGTCTTTTGCTTTATAAACAGCAGATCGTGGGTTCGATTTTCGCAGAAACACAATAGTTTGTGTTGTTATTTGCGAGTAAGCAGTAATACACATCAGTCACTTATTTTTTTTATATTATATATTTTTTAAATATAATAAATACATAAATAAATTATCTAAAATAAAATATTCCGTACATAGGAAGCTTTAAGTCGGTTCTAGAAATGGTTTTATCAGTCTTGTCAGATGCCCATTCCGCTACGATAGAAGATTAAGGATCTTCCATAAAAAGACTGATATAGCTAGGAGGTAAAATAAAAATAAAATACATTTTCCCCGTAATAAATTACAAAACAAGAATGGAAGTGATTTATTTGTCTAATAACAACGCAAATCATCAATTACAAAAATATAACAATTTATATTAAATACATTTTTTTTTTGGTACACGAGAATCGTTTCCCGCAAGTCTATAAGGTAACATTGTGATACATAGAGAGAATTTTAAGTTTTTATTACACACTTTTACCAAGTACTGGTAACCGATTAAAAATAAATGCACCATATTTTAACTAAATCTAATTATAAAATTAAACATTCATACGAATTAGCCCTTACACATAATGGAAACTTATTAATAAAAAAAACCTTTTGCCTCTCCAAGTTTCAAAACCTGGACTTATTTAGATTTCTAAATAAATCCAGTTATCTGAAACACTTTATTTATTGAAAAATAAATCAGAACACTAATGAAACCCATATTAATCAAAAGAAAACCACTTCAAATTCCACCCGATGTCAAAATTTCGACTCTATTAATTTCTTGTATGTATCCAAAGACTAAGCATTTTAAAATCAAGGAATTTTAGATTTATAAATTAACACAGGACAGACCGAGATAAAAGACATTTTTTTAAAGAAGTGAGCAAGCCAGTCCACTGCTTTTCTCTTTAAATTTACATTTCCTACAAAACAACCCAAATGTTGCATATTCGCAGAAGAATATGGCAACATATTGAGAATTGACGAGTATTTTTACCAGAAAATTAAAAAAATAACTACTATAAAAGCGGACTTTGGTTATGCATTTATTTCAGTTATTTTGATATACTCGTAAATTATTGAACTGATTTGTACCTATCAGGTAAAAAAAACGCAAATTCAGTAACTAATATTTAAAAAAAATCACTAAATAGAGAACCTCTTCCGTTTTTAAGTCCATTAAAAATAATTAAGATTTAGTACTTGCGATACAGTATCTCGGGTTATACAAACCCCAAAAAAATCAATGTCTGAATGTAGGACATGCTTTACCAACCTTTATGATTGTTAAAAACATATATGACTGATGAGTCAGAAGAGACTGTACTTGATTGTCATAATATTTATGTAAAGAAATTAAGTGCACAGTTTTCGGCCAAACTTTTCAGTAAACCTATGATGTGCGGTGGCAAGGCGCGGCGCCTGCGTTCGTCGACTGCAGAACGCTCCTTCCGTCTCACCGCCGGCCACTCATAAACATGGACTGCGTAAATAATTTTGCAACTTTAGATTGTTTACTCAGTGGCTAATTCTTCATATATGATCCTTATCCTTGAGTATTAAAAGTCTCACCAGTCATGCTGTATATATACTCAGACTTTTAATTCGATGCAGTAAAATGACATAAGCTAATGTCACTTTCAAAAATAATGTTACCACACTTAATATAGTTGTTTTTATTTATTTAAAAATGAACTATTCTACTAGCGTACTCCTATCAAGTTATAATTCTATAAGTAAAATATAATTATTACACTTTCGTTACAACATAAAACAAGACAAGAAAAAAATCTTTCTATCTTAACGTCCACGAAACTGTGACGGAAAAGCTAATGATCATCAACGCCTACAAGTACGTGCATCAAGAACAGTCTGTGAAATTGGCGGAGTTCGAAGTGCCTAAGGAAGATGAGAATGTGTTTCTTAAGTCGCTGAAACTTTAGGAATAGGAAAGCGTGTCGTTTATGTTGTCCTAAAGGAGTACAAAGAGAGCAGAGTTACACCACCAAAACCTTCAAAAAAAGAACTAAGCCAAAAACTACCATCAAGGATTAATTTGACGAATTTACGTTCTCCGCTATCCGACGATATGTGCACCAGTTCTTTTTTAGAAATTAACTGCCAAACATCGCATTGGTCAGTCGGTAAACATAATATTTGTTGTTGAAAACTTTATTTCATGACTTCCACCATTAACAAATTACATTGTTTTAGGTATGTCGGATGTCGTAAATAATGATCCAGAATAACTCAACATGTCTGAAAAAATACTGGGAAAACTTATAGAGCATATCGATTTTTAGAGGCAAAGATCACGCAAAACACGACGTATAAACTAGAAGATGTAAAAAAAAATATTTATAGGAGGTATAAATAATGTCACCTCCGAGAAATGTAGTAATTGCGTGTCGCATATATTAAAAGAGGAACGCAAAATGAGTGGGCTTGATCCATAAATCGACGAAGACAGGTTTGTTTTAGATGTCACAGACAGCGATAGTGACGCAGAATATGATTAATTATTATTGGTTTAATTTCCAATTCCCCTTATAATCTGTTTTAATTTAATTTTTCATAGGAACACAGTATAATTCTCAAATGTATTTTTTTTCTTCTAAAAGATCAAAGATTAAACTAAAAGAATTATTCATTTAATTTAGCCTCGTCACTATTTTTATACAGCAAAAACTTGCAACACTGGAACTGTCAGTTTACTGCATCGAATTAAAAGTCCGACTATAGACTTTTATTTAAACTATATTAGGTCAACGATGCCAGAAAGATGTTTTTATAAGGTAAACCATATCAGGATGTCCAACATCTCAGTCTGTGAATTTAAAAAAAACGAAGTAATTGCTATTGAATGCATCTAATTGATTTATTTAATAACTTAATAATTATACTTTAAAACTGAATTATAAGTTTAAAAAGATAATTTCTGTTGTCCGTTTTGTTCTTTTTAATGGACATTACAAAGAAAACAAAAAAATATATACTTCGAACATAAATTAGGAAAAAATATACAAAAATATTTTCTACCAACATTAAGGCAACATATAATATTGTGTGATTATAGCTATTGTTATATAAAAATAAAAAGTTCTATAATTTGTTCCTAGTAAATATAATCCTAATAACCCTATGCCAATACTAGTAGGAGTAAAACATAGCCTTAAACTTTAGGAAAAATGATGTTTATATAATTTTTTATAGAAACTCAGATACGTTTTATATAATGTTACTAAGTGTATTAAACGTGAACGGAGATGGAATATGAAAATAAAAAATGTAACGCAATATACTTATATCTTGGTATCCTGATATTAATAAATATAAATTAATACTATTAAAAGCAGCGCGTCGAAGGTTATTTAAGTCATTTAAAGAAAGGGACTGTTAATGGCTTTCCTATTTGTATCTCGCTCACACAATATTGGTGATAGCGAGATACAAATAGTGGAGCCGCATTTACTAACCCCATTCTACGAATGTCCGCGCTATACCTTGTCTAAGCGCCGCGTATTTCAACATACAACAGTGAAAAGCCAAAGTGAAATAATGTGATCTAAGTGTTACTTTGTCTATTGATTTTCTTTAATCATCGATATACAAAAATCCCTCGATACACAATAAGTGTCTCAAAAACGTCCATTTTACGCATATTTGTTCAAATAAAATTAATGACAATTTTTACTATGTTTGTAAGATTTAATTTACACGACAAAAAAATTGCTGTCACACTTTGACATTTGAAATTAAGGACGATTTATGATGGTTACTTTTCTTCGAGGCTGAATACCTAGGATTTTGTATGCCAGTGTTTTTAACGTACAAACATTTTGCCATAAACACGTAAGAAGTAATTTTTACGTCTGTCGTTGCTCACTTTTTATAACAAACATGTTATTTGACAGTTCACCATAACCTCAACAATGAAAAAAAAAAGTCAAAACACGCTTTACATTAATTTACAAATAAAAAACTTACACATTTGTATATATTAACAAGGCACATATATTTGTGACAATGTCTTATTAATCTAAAGATAAGAAGCGGAATTTCTGAAAATTGTATTAATTTATTATGTGTCAACATTACTTATTGTAATTTTAAAATACAATTTTTGAAAAGTAAGTAAAACACATATGTATATAGGACTTTGTAAAATTGGTTGTCTGTAAAGTCGGTTTACGAACGATAACTTTAAGTGATAACGTCATAAGACACTGGTAAACAATCGTGCGCGTCATTTGCGCTCTCGCTTGCACACTCAACGTAACGTGACAATGAGTCACACTTTTTCGTGCGTGCATTATTCGTCGATTTATAAAACGTAATCGCGTCAAAATTACTTCACCACTGTAGGATAAAACCTAATCACGGAGACGTCAGCATTTTTTACTACTCTATTATGGCATATCGGTGTATGTTTTTTAATAGTTTACAGATATTATTAAATATTTTTTTATTTTATACACGAAAAATTTTTACTACTGGCAACAAATAACTAAGTAATAAATATCTGTGAACCGTGCTGGTGTAAGAACTCTTATAAAATATAATAAATAATGCATAACACAATAGGTAATAAATAACACGTACTAAAAGCTTCTAGCTTGAAATGGTCATAGATACATATATGTATTGATAGTCTACCGTGCACGTTTGAAATTGAAGCGTGTAAATACAGATTTAACGACAAACTCCCTAAAGCGTCGACATCACATGGCGTTATTGGTTTAGCTTGTCTTCGATACAATAGTACATACTTTCCATTTAGCGACTTTATAACGCCATAAAGTATACAGTCCCTTAAGTGTCGTTAAATATAGTTTACACTGTATATTTTTCAATCATTTGAAACTTAATGAAAAAGCTTGTCAATTATGAAATAGCATAAAGCAATAAAACACTATCATGTAAACCATAAATTTGAAGAACTGCTTCAAAGATATGCACACAAACATATTCTCGAAATATTACATTGAAGAAATGTCCCTTAGTCGCTATTCCTTCGTAGTATTTTGGTTTAAATTATACTCCCCAATCCCCTGAATTAGTTATAGACAGAAAATTAAGCGTACTATAAAAGCCTGGGAACCCTGTACCACATAACTATCTAAAACAAAATCACAGACTCACGTCCAAATGTCTACGCTAGTGTAATTTTAACTAAACTACGTCTTATAGTGTTTTCAACATTCGCTGTATGAAGGCCGCTTGGATTTCGTCAGCTCTGAAAAAAAAAACAAATTTATGAGTCGCTTGGCTTATGCTAGTATTAAAATTAAACTATTGAAAAGCTGAGAGAAATCAGTATCCAGGCGCTGGCCGTCAATATTTAACTGTATAATTCGAATAGGTACAGTAGGGGGTCCCCCCTGTCTTTGTGTTGTTGTTTCTTGGTTGGATTAGGGCAATGTGGGCTAATCGCCCGATTGTATTGAAAGTTGATCCATGCGTCGTATGGGCATGTAAAAAGTTGGTCCTGCACCTGATTTCTCTCCTGTCGTTTCGGATATCCGTCCCATTGGGCTATGAGAGTAAAATACAAAGTGCACTCGTGTTTGCGCGTACATTTGTGCACTATAATATCTCCTGCGCAGATGGCTAATCTCGGAGTTGATTGGCCGCCGTAGCCAATTTACTTTTGTTCTTCTGATTAAACTAGCAAGATAAGCCACAGGCAGAAACTAGTGTTATCATATATCAAGTTACACAAACACGAAATACGAAAAACATAATTCATTTCATTTGGCAACTTTGAGCTCGATTGTATACATGTGCGATTACCCCCACAAATTTCGCCGAGCGATCCTAAGCCTTTTATAAAAAAAAAACCACGGCGCGACCTACAGTTCACATCTTAAGAATCGATTAACTTCAACATCGATAATAAAAGAGAGCGTTGCGAGGTAACCTGTATATCTATACTTTGCAAACCAGCTAACTCCATTTGAGTAATTTTGTCTTACACATAAAAAATTGTAATATTTTTCAAACTAAATACAAAAAAGAATCAAATTCATCGCTAAAAGAAAACAGACAGGTTTTCGAATAACGATTTATTAAAATAATTGTGATAACATAAAATTTAAAATTTTTGCAAATCATGTCCGCCAACTCCAAGTTTTTGACAAAGTGGAGTTAGCCGGTTTGCGAATTGAGGTATCGATATTTAAGAAATAGTATCGAATTATACCCATTTTGTCTTATTTTTTTTTAATACAGTATGATCAGGGGGCAAATTAAAGATACATAAATTACTATATCAGTTCAAAATTATAGTACATAGTAGTTATAAATCAACTCACTTGGAACTAGTGACGGTGTGCATTAGGTTGATGATGTATCTTGGACATACGTCTTCGTGCATCACTCGAGCGTGGAAGAGCAGACCTTGGCATAGGCAGTAGAGAATCTCCACTAGGGGCCATTTCTCAGGTATGAGTCCCTTTTGGTAGCCCCACGAACCCAAAATCTGATTGGAAAAAGCAATTCCTGGTTAATTTTACTTCATTCACAATTGTAAACAGTAAATACACCCAGTGCCCGATTAGCAAAGTCGGGGCCTCAAGGCAATATGTTTTTGGGACCCCCTTATCTTTCTTAACTTTCTAAACTAAATATTTTCTACCAGAATGCTCAATATGTACGTATTTCTGAAGAATACTTACAATATCGAATTTTAAATTTATAATATCTAACCGACTTCAAAAAAGGAGGACGGTTCTCAATCAGAATGTTTATGTTTTATGTGTGTACGTTTGCGCATATCTCCGCCGATTTCGAACCGATTTCAGAATTTTTTAAGTCGGGTTCATAAACGGCGGGGATATGCAGAAACGTGCATAAAAAACATAAGCATTCGAATTGGGAACCTTCCTCGTTTTTTGAAGTCGGTTAGAAATGTTCTGTGTATTCTGTGTGTGTATCTTTGGAACCACAAAGCGAACCTGTAAAGAAGACGTGATCGGTGCCAAGGCTATGGTCGTGGACGGGGAAGCCCTGAACGCCGCGCCGGCCAGGAAGCCCGCGGGCATTGCGTACAGCGCGCTGTCCTTCCCGTACGTGCGGCATAGGAGGCAGATCACGAGCTGGAATCGAATACTTGAAATGTTAACATCTACAGTAATATTAAAACTGGAGAATTTGTTTGTTTGTTTAAACGGGCTAATCTCGGGAGTTTTGTAGGTGGTAAAACATAACATCCTCGCCCGAGGCAGTAGATACCACCACCGCCCTTTATAAAGTCGGCATAAAATAAAGTATGCATGACTTTTGGGATGCCGGATGGCCGTGTCTACCTTCTTTTCTCAATCCTTTTTCCTCCAAATCCTTAATCCCGACCCATCCTTTCCAATAAACCTATTCTATCACCTACCTACATTTAGCTAGCTTATATATAGCTCACGATGCATGATTGGGGGAGGCTTTTGTTGTTTTACGCATCTCGATCAACTCGACCGAGGTGATATCTGAGCTGTATGCTGGCCACTCCATACGAGTAATGTTCGTCTATCCTCACCGAAATTGACCATAAATGGCCCAAGGATTTCTTCTGCACATCTTACACTAGTTAAAGAGCCGTTTTCTATGAACACCAGTTCTGTGCGACTCCCAGATGAAATTCCAGCCCACACAAGTACATACCCACCACCGCAACCATAATTGACATCGGCAGCATCATAAAGCGATATCAATCTTTAAAGATGCCGAATTCACGAGACACCTGTACGGCTTAAATATAATGCTTGCATTTTCAAACCGTACATAAATGTGCAATATTCACATACCGGGTCTGGCCATGTGAAAATCCAAACTGTTCAATTTCCATCACACCACGCCATTTAAATATCTCGTGAATGTGGAAACAACATTGGTTTTAAATCAGCAACAATAACAAAATTTTCATAAATATCAATTGGATAAACGGTTGTTGCAGATGCTAGGAAGTTGGCAGCGGTGTTGTAGGTCGTGGGTTCGAACCCCATCTCCATCCACCATCATTCCCATCAGGGTATTTGTCTTTGTGCAATTTATATAAGTAAAGCCCTTGTTACACAAGACGTAGGTCTGAAGAACGGCGTTTTTAAAATAAATAAAGAAAAAAATAATTATTTTTTAAGTGTCTTTTCAATGGTTTCTCGAAGAGTACTTAAATTTCTGTGGCCTTCAGAAAATTCATCGTTATGTGCATTGTATAGAAAAGATAAAGCATGAAATTCAAAAAAAATACTTAGATGCGTATATTTAAGATGACAATACCCACCTGTAAAAGCTTTATTCCTAGATGCAAATTTATAACGTCTCCTGGTTGTTTTCGTTTACTGAGGCCAATTCAGGAATTCCAGGGTAAATTTTATATCATTTAGCTTCTTCGAAAAACATTTATATTTAGAGAAGACTATATATATATATATAAGTCGCTTACAAAATTAAACTACACGAACATTTAAGCGTTTTGAATGTGATGTAGGAAGGCGTCACGTGTCGAAAAGGGAACTGTTGAGAAGACGCAGTATGATCGTCATCGGTCTATTTCTCAGTATCCAATATTTAACAGCAGTGTTTTATTTGACTAGTTTAACGCTTCCGAGGACACCATCTTTCACAATTAAAAGCAAACGTACCCTATTATACATGTATCTTGAATATGAGGAACCATGATACAACATTAAATAATAAAGCACTAAGGCCAAATGGTACGGTAGTTATTACTATTTTTATTAGTTATTTTACATTCAGCGAAATCTGAACTATCAGGCTGAACTTGTCAGGCTATTCCTGCTGACCGTAAATCATTCACCACCTCACACAGAAAGGTATAATAAAGTACGTGTTGCTCGTGAGATTACTGGATAACAAAATAAATTATTGTTTTAACATTATTTATCCTCTCCTTTTCTTTTCCCAGCCCTCATTACCCAATTAATCCTAATTCATCTAAGGCTGCCATGGCATCATCTGACAACACGTAATTCTACATGAGTTGTGGATGTCCATTAGCAGCTATTATAACTTAAAATCAAACAAAACTTCTGCCGGCTTGTTAAATTTTTATACACATAAAAGCAAACTTTCAATTCTAAACAAAACTCTTGTTCGCAAATGAGATAGTTAACTAGAATTAAATAACACGATTCTTACCCTATAGATGCCAATATAGCCACCGAAGAACATTCCCAATTTAAGGTGAGACAACCTCAAAGATCGAATGGCTTTCACGGGTGTCAAGATGCGAGGTATGATCGTCCGCAGCATCGACATCGCGCAGCCCACGCCGAAGAGTTGTGCCGTGCCCTGAAATATGGAAAACTCCGTGTCAAAAGCAGAATATTACTATAGTATATATTAGTCGCAACATTCTTGAATCCTAATAGGAAAACCAATTAAATTATGTGATAGCAACAGAATAGAATCAAATGCGTAGCACTGAATTTCCAATCTTTCACGAAAAAAGGAAACAGAAAGATAACTTGTGACGAGAATAAGACGGGGTTAATAAAAACTTTCGAACATCTCTACATCTCGTGCGACAAAAGCATAACAGTATTATTCATTTATCGGTTTTAGGTCGTTTCCATATGTTTAATATATTCTCATTAAAACAGGAAAAGGGCACCTTTTCCTGTGGCATTTAAAGTTGTTCGATGGTTTTAATACATATAAACTGTGCTATTTTATAAAAAATCTAATGTAAAAAATGTAAGCAATGCAAACCAAAATCTATCTAATCTATGTAATCTGTCTAAAAATAAAATTTGCAAACAATACATGCAAAAAAGAACCAATTATAATAACTTTGTGCACCGCATATATGACAAGCCTTGTTATATACAAATGTATATGATATTGAGTAAAACTTTTATCACATAGCTAAACGGACCGAGCTGATACGACCTTAAATTTTAAGCCGGAGAACTTTACAAAGTCGGTAAAAATAAAGTATGCATGACTTTTGGAGTTGCCGGATGGCCATTGCTACCCTTTTCTTTTTCCACTCCTTTCCCCTCTAAATCCTTAATCGTCACCCAATCCTATCTAAAAACACCTTTTATCCGATTTCCCAAATTGACAACGCACGCAAAACTCTCAGAATGTTGAGTATGCTATAGGTGATGGGATCGCTTAACATCTGGTGAACCGTCTGCTCGTCTTTTTTTCCATAAAAAAGGTTCAACCACCGCTACTATGCAACACAAATACTACAACTTACTTGACTGACAGCTCGCGACATAAGCATCACAGAAAGAAAATGCTCATAATAAATATTATTATCATTATATTTCCAAATAACAAAGGCCATGATTCAAAAGAAAGCACATGCCATCCAATTTACCGAAAAAATAATTCTGAGGTAGATGTTTGGCGTAACCAGTATCAATAAGATCCATAACTAGTACGTGCAAGGTTGCCTCAATGTGCGCGACATCGCCGACATAGGCTGCGGTTGTATGATCACATAAGGAGGCCGCTAGACCACGTCGAAAATTTAGCACTAGTTCTTTCACTTCCCGATCGCAGACCCCGGGACAGACCCAAAACAAGGTGGAAGAACGTAGTGCTAAACGACATGGAAGTCTCTGACAAAGAAATCAAGGACAGAGCGAAACGGAAAAGTAGGCACGAAATATCCGGTAAAGAAAAGTATTATATAATTATAAATTGGGAAGCCCCGGACAAAATACAGCAAATAGTAAATATTACCTATACGTCTCAAGGCCCAAGATGAAACGTCAACTTTACTACCTTTTATGGTACAATAACTCTTAAAAACATGATTAAAAAAACAACTGTTAGAAAATCCATTGTCTTTATTTGTCCACGATTGTATAATTCAAACACAGAGACGACATATTTGTAAGTGACATCGTTTAATAATAAGAAAATATTTTAGTAATATTTTATTTATTAGAAAATAATGTACGGCGATACTTTCTAAATTGTGTATATATTCGGATAGTGTATATACGATCATGGAACAATCTTGGCACAGTTGTTTATTTTATTTATATATTTATTTAAACTTTATGCACAAAATATGTACAAGGGTGGACTCAATGCCCAATGGCATTATCTACCAGTCTACCGTTGGGTGGCACAGAGAAAATCAGGTAGGTGCACATAGATACAATGAAACATAAGGATGATATTTAAATCCTAAATATTCCATAATATATACATACATAAAATCAAATACATACATAATATTATTTACATATACATAAATAAATACATATATAAATACCAAATATTAACACTTCTCTTAAAAAAGAAATAACTAAAATGAGGAATTTAATCAGCTAACAGCTATTTTAATATGTGTTCTATTGCCTTTTTTTTGTCGTTGGCACTTTCGTTGGTATGTTATGAATCAGAATCAACTAAACACGTCAGGATGATTCATCGAGTAAAGAGTTTTATCAAATATTTTTTCTTTGATTGGTGGTGACCATTTCCGGATTTGGTATGCATTAAGTGTATAAAAGTGTCTTGTATATGATAGCACCCATACAAGAAGACAGAGCTGATGCCGTGCACAAATGATAATGTTGGTAATAGGAAAATAAATCATTTTTGCTCCGAAAATAACGCTGGATTTCTATTCGGATTACGTGTTTAGTTTTGTATCGAATACGCCGTTTTGAGCAAGATTAATGGGTTAATAGAATAATTATGATGAAGAACATTTTTGTTCTAAAATATATGTATGTATGGTCACGAATTAAATCTTATATTTTTTGATTATTGACCACAATAAATGTTATAGGTCGCATTTTAAATAAAGCAATTCCAATAAATTTTACGCTCACTGCTTGTAGATTTATTTTTGATAGGACTTATTGAATGCATTTATGATTTTACTTTCAACAGTTCTGCATCAAAAATAGTTCTCGAAAAGTTTATTGAGGCTGTCGATGAGCTTTCTTGTCATACATAAATAATTGTGAAATAAGAGGCGATTTTGGTTGTTACTTTTATTCTAAATTGTAAAACATTGTTGATTAATTGTGTTGTCCAGATTATTTTTTAACTGTATTAGATAAAAGGCTTAGGTTTGACAATGAGATGACGTAATCAAAATGGATACTAATAAATTCGTTTTGTTAAATAAAAACATTATCATACAAATTTCGTCTCAGACTCTGTACTAAGTAACATTCACATTCAAGAAAATACAGAAAATAACAGAGAAATAGTTCCTACTTTTAGTCAAATTTTAGTGATATTAAAGGTCTATTCGATGTATGGGGTCACGGGATTGACATAAGGTGGGACATCCAGGTGGTAGAGCATAACATCCTTTCACAGCTTTTGCTGCACTTTTAAGGCCACGCTCGTCCGGGGAAGTAC
>JAOCPS010794012.1:0-10208 GCA_025505425.1 Graphium colonna
TGACGTGGACGACGCTTCCTATCGGTCGCGTTTGTGTCTGGTTGGTATTTTACTGCGTTTACCACCAGAGGGTTCGGGTGTTTTTCGGCCCTTTCGAAGAACCTTTTATTTAATTTCTTAAAATATTCGCGTAACGTCGGAAGTCTGCAATCGCTGTGCAGGTCGACGTTTCGCTGATACCATTGGGTGCCGGTTGCCCTTCGGATGAATTTATTTTGAATTACTTGTAGTTTCTTTAGATTTGAATACGATGTATGCGCGATTGCATTACAAGCGTAGGACATAATGGGTCGGATGCAAGTTTTGTAGATTTGGAGCTTGTGTCTGAGGGACATTTTGCTCGTAGCGTTATATATACTATATAGGCGGCCGGATATGGAGGCGGCTCTATTTTTGACATTTATAATGTGGGAGTCGAAGTTCATTCTTGAATCAAATGTTACTCCGAGATATTTGGCTTTCCGCTCCCAAGGGATTGATTGGCCGAAGAGGGTGATTTGGCCGAGTTGTTTTAATTAATCCTATAAGCATTATTGATTCAAAACACAATTCCAAACAATTTTGATGTCATTGCGAGTAAATGATGACATCACATCAGTAGTGGTCAGCGATATTTGTTCATGGCGTGCGAGGACTTTCAGGAGATTTCGTTAAAGAGGGTCGACGATCTGTGTCTGTCGTACAAGCGATCATGCGCCTCGCCGAGTATCTTATTTTATTACATAATTATGATGACGATCGAGTACCTAGTACTCTTTTTTAATATCGTTAGTGAATCACCAACCACCCTGCGTATATATTGGTGGTCATGGTTTTAAGTGGCTTTTTGTTAATTAGTCACACTGATCGAAATTTGCATTTTAAAATATTAATAATAAAGGTATCACTTATCTTTAAATTTATTTTACTGGCAAAAGCGTTTTTCGTCTGTAATAGATGACGCCGTTTATCGTGTGTCTAGTATTTTTGTTTTTCAAGTATTATTTGCTAGATAACAATGGCGGACATAATTTTAAATATAATTTAATAATTTTACGCTATTTAAAAACTCACCTTTGTAGCCGCAAAGTAGTAAATAGTGTTGTTAGTCAAAAATTAAATGAATTGATAGATTAAAAACAGAAAAGAAATTAAATATAGATTTTGTAACTAGATGGCAAAAATTTATAATTAAGAGTATAAAAAGCTATAAGGATATAAGGTAACACACACACATCGCTCACCGATTATAATATGTGATACTGCAGTGATAAATATATAAAATAATATGCATGTACTATAACTATCGCTTAATAAATATATACTATTTGGTGTTTTTTAATATCTGAAATGAAAAAAAAATAATAAATTACATACTTATAATAATATATATAATTTATATGGTAAAGCCATTGATATACATTTAAACACTAGATACACTCAGCATCTCAAAAACTTATATAGCACAATGCATGCAGTAATTTCTTTGAAATAACGTGAAATATAATTTTTTTCTGTGTTAGATACTGCTTTGTAAAAATAATGTTCTGCACATAAGGTCGAATTTTGGAAAAAAAAGCAAGAAGTCAATATAAAGAATAAATATACACAAGCTTGACTTATAAAGTTAAGGACATCTTCGCTTGTTACTTTTGTGGGGGACTGTGTACGTAGTGTTTGTTTGTATAATTAGGGTAATAATTGCAGTCGTTGGGCTTACCTTCTGAAGTTGTCCCAGTAGTTGTTGGCGCGGTTGCCGGGCGGCACCTGGTTGTTGAGCGTGTGCGGCCCCGCCTCCAGCCGCCAGCGCGCCTCCAGCTGCAACCACACCCTCATTTACATTCCTTGCACGTCGGAGAGAGAGCGACGAGTGCCAGCACCAGGCGCCCATTGGGGATGTATGGGGCAGGGTCTTACGTGGTGAATCTGGTCCCTGAGACGGTGGATGTCGGCCTGCTGCAGGGCCAGCTGCTGCCAGCACCAGGCGCCCCAGGCGCCGCAGCCACACCCGCCGCACGATCCTGCACCGCACCCGCCTCCCGATACCATACCTGAAAAAGCTCCGACTGTAATATCCTAACTCAACCAACAAACAATTAGCGGACCAATACCCCACTCAAGGAATTATATAATCCTAAATCACTAACAAAATACGTAGTACGTATTTTAACCACATTAGACTCTCCTGCTTAACTAAAAACATGTAAAACGTATTTTGTTACTTAGTGTGTAAAAAGTATTGTGTTTTGTGGTCAAATTATCGGAAGAATAACCTAATCATAGTTCCAGCGAACTTCAGCGTAGTTGGACCAAAGATGTGTTAGACGCCATTATTGTAATATCAAATAAGCTTCAAGATCGATTTATCGAAAGACACTTTCTACGAAACCCGAGCCAGCTTTTCAGGTCCCATCAGGTCCTCCTTCGATATAGAAGGATATCACCGTTATGGGAGAGATGGACCCCCAAAATCATACATTCTCACTTCGCTAGTCAAATTAAGGTCGAACAATAATTTTATTTCTAAATTCCACCCACGTGTTAAAGCTACTGCTACTAGTATGTACATAGGACGTATTCTCCGTCACGGCAGGTGGAATGATTGACTAAGAGCATATTCATATCTCGTTGACATTGAGATGTGTTCTCCGTCACGGCAGATGGAACGATTTACTAAAAGCATATTCACATTGACATTTAGATGTGTTCTTCCTCACGGCAGATGGAACGATTTACTAAGAGCATATTCACATTCACGTTGACAATGAGATGTGTTCTCTGTCTCGCCAGATGGAACGATTTACTAAGAGCATATTCACATTCACGTGGACAATGAGATGTGTTCCCTATCTCGCCAGATGGAACGATTTACTAAGAGCATATTTATATTCACGTTGCCATTGAGGTGTAATATCCGTCACGGCAGATGGAATGTTTTACATCGAGAAATTACACCGAGCATATTCACATTCACGTTGACATTAAGATGTGTTTTCCATCACGGCAGATGGAATGCTTTACTAAGAGCACATCTCTTTTCACGTGAACATTAAGATGTGTTCTCCCTTACGGCAGATGGAACGATTTACCTAAAACATATTCACATGCACGTTGCCATTGAGATGTGATATCCGTCACGGCAGATGGAATGTTTTACATTGAGAAATTACACCGAGTATATCCACATTCACGTTGACATTGAGATGTGTTTTCTATCACGGCTGATGGAATGCTTTACTAAGAGCATATCTCTTTCCACGTGAACATTGAGATGTGTTTTCTGTCACGTCTCGTTCGATTCTATGTGTGAACTCTGCTGGTTGGGTTACAAACAAAATATGCATTCAAGGTGACTTCGAACAAAGGAATTGTAAATACAAATAAAGGTGTTCGCATTTCTAAATACACTACAAGTACACTTGACAAACCCTGACGTTTTCCAACTGTGTTTAACGATATCATCTAAGTGCAATGAGAAATTCAATTTACTATCCAGAAGAAGCCCAAGATACTTTTAACTATTATATTATTATTGATTGTATAATAAGAAGGAATAAAATTTCTATTTCTTATACAACTTATATGCATACATTTTATAGGATTTAAAACTATTTTGTTAAATTTGCACCAGTTGTAAATTCCATTTATGTCATCTTGGAGCAATAATATGTCATTATTATTTCTAACATATTTGTACAATTTTAAGTCGTCAGCAAAAAATAAGCATTTACTGTTTAATGCAAAAAGGAATATCATCTACAAATGTCAGAAATAGTACTGGGCCTATAAGTGATTCTTGTGACACACCTGAACTAGAAATATAATCTGACGATTTATAACTATGAACCGTAACGTTTTGTAACCTATTTCTCAAATTTGATTAAAACCAGCGAAGTACGTCACCGTGGATTCCATAAGCATTTAATGTGGATAAAAGAATATTGTGGTCGATCTTACAAAGGCACTAAGAAAGAGATATATCTAAGTTTGCGATAAATTGATTGAACAGTTTGTTAATTAATAGAATCAGGCGTTACTTTGCGGAAGTCAATTGTATACAATTCTATAAGATCATTTAATTAGCAATATTTCGCGAAAAAAACCCCTTACAACCTGCAAGCAAATATGTGAGGACCTTGCAGAATCCCTCACCAGCATGCAGGTTGTTACCCTGCATGCTGGTGAGGGATTCTGCATGGTCCTGCTAACATTATCGCTTGGTGGTTGTTTTGTCTGCATGATCGTGCACGAGAGCGCACGCATCAGCAGTGTGGAAGGGAGGGAGGTGCCTAACGCATGCTTATGCGTGCGCTCACATATTTACTTGCAGGAATATTGTTATTAAGCGGTCTTATAGAATTGTATACAACACGTTTGTGAAGACGGCTAAAAATTTTTTTAAGTCTCTTCAATGACATCAACCTTTAAGAAGAAGAAGATCACCATCTACCTAGAAGAAGCAGAAACACATAGAAGAAGTACAAAAAAAACAAGATTCATTTCGTTATCAGGTTTATTAAAGGTTTATTACAGTATTAGTACTTAAATTTAAATCTAGGTTTTTCGAACTACCATTCTATTCTGCGACAATTTACGGCGTTAATATAAACGGTTAAATCGCCGCAGATAACTATCTAATTAATATTCTTGTAGGTTTTCCATTAATGATTATAAATCAAAATACACCTAAATCCTATTGAGGTAATTTTCTAACTGTTGAAAAAATATTGCAACAGTTATTCAACAGCGAATATAAATTTAATTTGTTCGTAGTATTTATGAGATAGTCCTATAAAAGTAAGGCCTATATACAATTCCGCAAAAAAAAGATCGAATCGCCGAAAATTACTTGATATTTTTTTATTTTTTGTATGTAATAGAACATTCATTTTGGTGAAATGAAAAGTGTTATTTTCGTATAATAAAAATATTATCAAGAATACTGGAAATAGAAAACATGATAAAGACATTGTGAAAATACTTTATTACTAATATTTTATTTCGGCTTCGTATAACTTTGACAATATATTACGAAACATAATTAAACTAGCCGGACAAATATATAGTTATGCGTATAGGTATATATAATCTTGTTCATGTATTAAAATATTTCGTGAAAACTAATACGAGGTCACCAGAATTGACGGGAAAACAAACAGATTTGCTTAATTCTGCTTTCAATTAGAAAATTCTTGCACAGATTTATCAACAAGTATTTTCTACTTCTTAAAATATACTCTTCTTCTTTGAAATTTTTAGGTTTCCATGGCTATCTTTGTCTATATCTTTAGTTTTAATTGAGGTACATAATTCATTTTAGTCTATGAAGACTCCCTAGAACAAACTCTGTAATTTGAAATTGGTCCACTTAAATTGAATAAAATGGACAGAAGCTAGTTGGTAATATTAGGGCAGATCAGTATGGGTCACGTCATATGTGTTATTGTAAATACAACTATGAGTTATTCTGTGCGGTATTATTGTAATTAAAACATTAATTACATTTTTTCAGCATTTTAAATAGTTAGTATACGTAATACATTTCTTGTCAATTTATTTGCTTTATAGGATTTAACTGATTTATAAGTAAACAACGATAACAACGAGTAAATATAATTTAGAAATTTATGCCAATAAAAATTATAATGTTTTATGTCAAATAAATTGGGAAACACTCTATTTTTTTAGCGATGGTATGTTTTAAAATAAAAATTGGTGTTGCATGCAGTATCGTTCTTTCAAGGATTTTACTTATGAAACATTTTTTACTCGTTATTATCTGGAACAGTTGTAAAAGGATCTTTGACTACTGTTAAAAACGGTCTCGGAGTAGAAAGGATTTCATACAATGACCTCGTATCATGTTGACGGTGGCGGTACAAATTTTTATATAATATGCACTACAATATACACGAAAATACTTACTTTATTAAATGTTAACGTTTGAAGAACTATAATTCATAGTTATTTGTTAGTTCCGCAAACGATCTAGCCAACCCACATCAATAAAATAAAAAATAATCGAAAATAAAAAAGTTTATTGAATGGGGGTAACAGTACCAATATCCTAACCGACCCAAATGTCTGAACGCGTCCATAGACGGCGAAGACTATGACTAGCCTTCGCGGTACCCCCTGCTACATAAAGGACGAGGCTCTCGCGACCGAGAAGTGGCGGGATAACTACAAGCCCAGCCTGGAAACTGGTTGGAAGAGGCTACAGCAAGCCTTGGGGTACAAATGGCCCCAAAGTGCAGAAGGCAAGGGGAAACCACTGCATCTACCCTCCCACGATAGTCATCATGTACATGGAAACGAATATGCTGAGATACACATGCGAGCCGCGTAGGCGGCGCCATACTATGTCCGGGATGGATGGAGCGAAATGTGTTACTGGCCATGCGGGTGTAGGTAACCAGGCACCTCATGGAAACGCTGCTACTGGAATTTTCATCAAGATGCGACTGATTCAAAAGATAGGAACCTGGAAGGTTGGCGGTCTACTCCAACCAGGGAAACTTAAAATAGTCGAAAATGAACCATCTCGATGCAACATCAACATCTGTGGCATTAGTGAAACACATTGGAAAGGTAGTGGTCACTTTCTCACCGAATCTAACATGATTTACTTTTCGGGCAACGACGACCGCAGTAAAAATGGAGTTGGTTTCGTAACCTGTAAGTGACAGAATATTAACGATTAAATTTAAAGCGACACTAGTTTCAACCGATTTCAGCCGAGGACGTCGAAAATTTCTATTCTGCTCTGGAAGAAACAATATATAATATTTCAAAGCAGGAACTACTTGTTATAATGGCGATTTTAACTCCAAAATAAGCTCCGACTCTAATGACAAACAGCTTTTTTCAAAATCACCCTCCTAGGCTCTACACTTGGACATCACCTGATGGCAAATACCGCAGCCAGATCGACTATAAAATGATTAGATCACGATGGAGAACATCCATAAGAAACGCACACACACTGCCAGGAGCCGACTGCGGATCCGATCATCAGTTATTAATTACCAAAATGGGATTAAAACTAAGAGCATCCAGAAAGCGTAACAAACCCCAAAAACTTGAAGTAAAGGATAGTTCAAAGTTTTTAGCAGCCATAAAAGAAAACTGGCAAGATTAGACGACGACGGACTTCAAAACGAAAGGTCCGGATGAACTGTGGGATCGAGCAAAAAAGATTTTAAGTTAAGCAACACAAAAGGCCTCCACATCCAACAGGCATAAAAAACAACATTGAATGACTAACAACACCTTGACCTTAGTTTAAGAAAGACGGAAGTTGAAGGCTATGGGAACTGATGTTAGGACACTGAACAAAAAGTCGGCTCAAATACAAGCAGGGTGCATACGGGATTACAACACCAAACTGCGGAATATTTTTACAGAAATAAAAACACATGCAGATAAACACGAGACAAAGGATCTTTACCAGAAGATCCCGCCGAAAAACATGGGCCATAGAAATAGTGAAGGACAAACGGTAAC
Organism: Graphium colonna; assembly: GCA_025505425.1. Classification (NCBI taxonomy): domain Eukaryota; kingdom Metazoa; phylum Arthropoda; class Insecta; order Lepidoptera; family Papilionidae; genus Graphium; species Graphium colonna. The sequence continues at coordinate 7,486 of JAOCPS010794012.1, forward strand.
AGAGATAAAGAAGATTTCTGACACTTGGAAAACTTACTGCCAGTCCCTGTTTCAAGACGCACAATATTTCACACTCAAAGAAGATATAAAGATAAAGATATATTTTGAACCCACAGAACCCATGGATGAAGAAAAAGAGCCAGACATTCTAAAAGATGAAATTAGAGCCGCAATAAAGAATTTAAAAAAGGGGAAGCCAACAGGCTCTGACGCTATTCCAATTGAGACTATTAAAGCGTCTGGGGAGTACGGAGTTCAAATCTTTCACGGGCTCTGTAATAAAATTTGGCAAACAGGAACATAACCACGAGAATGGGCACACATTATCTTCATCCTGCTTCATAAAAATTCTACGAGGTTATGCAGCAACTATCGCCTTATCGCGTTAATATCACATGCCAGCAAAATTTTATTACACATATTAAACGAAAGACAAAAAGCCTTTCTGACAAGTAAAGTGGCACCTGAACAGGCAGGCTTTGTAAAGGGGAAAGGTACCAGAGAGCAAATACTTATTGTGCAACAGCTAATCAAAAAATCACGAGAATTTAACAAAGCGGCATATATTTGCTTTGTGAGTTTCTCGAAGGCATTTGACTCAGAAAAATGGCCCAAACTCTGGAGGACCTTACTGGAAATGGGTGCACCAAAACACCTAGTCCACTTGCTCAGACGTCTGTACGAAGACGGCACTGCTTCAGTACGTACATACAGACGATACTTTATCTAGCCATTTTCACCCTAGTGCCTGCGTTTGCCAAGGGTGTATTATCTCACCAGACGATTGCCAGAGACAGTATCGCGAATTGCCGGATAGCAGAATCCATTTTGAAACTTGGAGACGTTTAGTCGTATTAGTTAATACGCCTAAACGTCTCCAAATATATTCGGGCTGAAACTGTTATTGAATTTTCAGTCCATAACCCTAAAGTCAGGAAAGGTGTTGTCCGAGATCAGAAAATTTCAGATACATTATTAATCGCTAATTGTCTTGTACGTGTAAAAGAAAATAACAGGATAAATATAACTATCTCTAATACTTATAAAAACCCGTAAGACTAGAATTAAACCTCAACTTTAGACTTAATCCTATTGAACTTTCCGAATTTGAGACGCATCCTGTCAACTCTATTAACCATTTATATCCCTAGACCTATTTGGGTCGTTTCTAAAAAGCTTGATGCTTCAATACCTGAAAAAAACGAGTGGTTATTGATTACAGAAAGCTCAACGACGTCACTATCGGGGATATCCACACATTACCTCAAATCACAGAAATCCTGGACCAACTTGGCTGTAGTAAATACTTTTCTATTCTAGATTTGACCCTTTGGGTTTCGTCAAATCTTGTTAAATAAAGCAGATAAAGCCAAAACGGCGTTCAATGTCCCTGAAGAACATTTCTTGTTTCTAACAATGCTATTTGGCTTAAAAACGCCATTTCCACTTTCCAATGGCTGATGAACTCCGGCTTATTAGGTCTACAAGGTACTCTATGTTTCGTATACCTTGACAACATCGTTTCTTACGCCTATGACTTGCCAACTCATATTTCGAATTTAAACTCAATTTTCGAACAAATCTGGAACCATAATCAGAAATTGCAACCTAATAAGTGCGAATTCCTCCGACGAAAAGTCTGCTACCTTGGTCATGTTATTACCAAGCAAGGGGTCAAGCCAAACCCTAAAAAACCATAAAATTAAAGCGGTAACCAAATTCCCAATCCCAAAAACCCTCAAAGACATTAAATTGTTCCTTGGGTATGTTTCGTACCATCACCGCTTTATACCAGAATTCTCGAAACTAGGCAAAGCTCTCATTAACTTGTTAAAGATGGACACACCCTTCAAGTGGGAAAACCATCAACAGCTCGCTTTTGATACTCTGAAATACAAATTGACCACAGCCCAATTACTAATCTATCCTGATTTCTCCAAGCCGTTTATCCTTAACTGTGACACATCAAATCATGCTGTAGGTGCTGTCCTCTCTCAAGGACCAATTAGTAAAGACCAAACCGTCGCCTTTGCCTTACGGACCCTTAATAAGGCAGAATCCAACTTAAGTACTACGGAAAAAGAATTGTTAGCTATACTCTGCAGTTGCAAAACCTTTCGTCCTTATCTGTATGCAAACAAATCCAAATCGTTACCGACCATAGACCTCTTAAATAGCTTTTCAACCACCAAGATCCGGGAAGTAAACTCCAACGCTGGCGGCTTAAATTATAAGAATACAAATATAAAATTGTGTATCGTAAGAGCAAGCTAAACTCCACCGCAGGCGTTCTGTCTAGGTACCCTGTGAACCCTGTTTATCTCCAAAATAAAGAAAACTTGAATCCTTCTCATCCTAGCAATATAGACTCTGAGACCAGCCCTGATGTCAAGCCGGAATCATCCCTTACTGAAATCGCAATAGAAACCGTTGACGAAATGCTAGGGACGTCAAACCCAATAACATCGACTTCAGTCCTTCAGATCTCGATGATTTTTATCTCCTCACTGATGATCTCCCTGGATTACCGGAAATACAACCTAAACCTTTATTAACACCTAAAGATATTAACCTAACAGTTTACCCGTTAGCCATTGAATTACCTTTATCCTATGATATACTACAAGTCCAACTAGACCCGGACTCCTTTCCGGAAGACGGAACCCAGAAACCTCACCTGAATCTATATCCGCACGTCGTGAATAAGACGCTTCTCCCACCAT
>JAOCPS010794123.1:0-10208 GCA_025505425.1 Graphium colonna
GTTTTAACACGGGTGAAATATTAAATACCATCGTAATAATTTTGCAAATATATTACATTCAACTCCTCTTACACGAACTCCAATGCTTATCCAGCACTTTCAGAGCGCATACATCTAATACAAGAGCCCAGGGGCTCTTTATATGGGGGTTTCCATCAATTTGGGCTCCGGATATTGATAACAATACACGAGATAGATATATAAATTGGTCACCGGATATTGATAGCAATACACAAAACAAGTTCGTGAGTGTAACTTACATAGACTGCATTCTGGTTCTTTGGGATCGATTTTCAGATTTCTTCTCCAGCACGGAACTCCTGGTTATAGGATACCGGGCGCGTTGAGTACTTATTACCCTAGGTATACTACCGACTACGCCAATTACGGAAGTCGCCGTCAAAGTAGCCATGAAAACCAAACTTTTTAAAATTTACTTTATATAAATTAAATTATAACTATACAATATTAATATAATCCTTAACTAATCTTAAGCTAAGGTTAGTTGACTTCTTTTGATACGAGAGTGGAGTAATCGAGAAATTAGAATTATTTAGGTAGATGGAATAGTAGGGAGTTTCCAAAAATGTAGCATTGAATATCGGCGGCACCCTTTTATTTCATCGATACGTCGTTTTCCTTGATCTAGCATGAGTGAACCTTCACTGACCAAGAAAATATGCTTTATGTGAATTGATGTTGCAATAATTGAATGTCGCTGCATATCTGCAATTTCCAAAGGTATTGTCCAATATAATACACGGTACGAGTATGCACAGCTTTCTTTGTTTAACCTCATCTTCGAAGACCTAAACTGCCAATTGATGCATTATTTTAGGCTCTTACGAATCTACGATTCATCACCAGAGACGATACTATACCCGGCTTTTACCTTCCACCCTTGAACCGTTTCTGATTAGATCCACACCAAAATAAACGAACTATCTTTTGCTCTTATGACTTATTATGGCGTTCTCATCGGGAAATTAATTTTCTGACACCCAACTCACTATGCGAAATAGTTTAGATTGAATTAGTTCCAACACCCATAAAAGCTCGGATCTGCTCAAATTTATATTATATTTTATTAATTTAGGCGTAGCCGTGAGGTTTTCAGCTGTCAATACTGTTTTGAGTCAACCCGTGGAACGTACGGTATTAAGAGAGGTTCGACCCTGTCGATACTACACACTCTAGCAATATATTTTCGTTTGGATAAGTGCTTCAACATCACATATGTCTAATATTCGCGTAAATCTCAAAAACAAAATAGAAATAAACTCTTTGAGACATTCATCTTTAGATACACCTTGACACAAGCTGTGACAAATTATGGCACACATTTTTTCTACGCGTGAGCTTTATTTTGTTTATGAACCTCTCAACTTTAGAAACCTATAATAAAAACATGTACACTTTTTTCAAACGTAATTATAAGGGTGGCACACATGTAACAAAAAAGGTTTTACCCAAACTCAGCCTAAACTACTTTTCTTCCCGTCAACTTCACTGAGCCTAAGTAAAGTCTTATCGGCTAGTAATTATTTCCGTTAGTTTACAACGTTATAAAATAATTGTTTCTTAAAATTTTATTATATTGGTATTAAATTAACATAATTTTACGAAAATCTCGAAAATTATTAGATTTGTGATATTAATTTTTATCCGGCATGATATAAAACAATATTATATGAAGATATTATTTGTTATCAGGTATACTCCTAATTTTACCAAGTTGTTTTTTTTTTCAATTTATTAAAAACTAAACGTTTGGTAACCAAGCTAACGTATTGTTATTAAAATTTTGACTAAATTTATTTATCTCTTTTACATAGTTGAGTATCAAATATCTTAAATATATATATCATTAAGTCCATAACAAGAATCGCGATCGCCCATAGTCCACTTGCGTGGCTTTACGTCAACTGTGTGTTAATAACTACATCCAGGAATAAAGACAAAAAAGCGGGTAAATAATAAAACTGTTAACAAAATTTACTTCGAACAATATAATAATATACTGTTGCACATAAAATATATGCTTTATTTATATGGTGAATTGCTAAACGATAATTTGTTCGAATATATATGAATAATACCAATTTATTTGTAGCTCATAATGAATTAAACTCACTGCCGGAACTATCTGAAATGTAGAGCATTTTCATATTCATGTCTGGAGCTCATTGGAACATTGGCGGGAAAGTGTAGAATTTTTTTATTTGTTAATGCCTGTTTTGAATTGCAAATAACCTAATTTCAATTCGGAAGAACTGGAAATGTAATAAATTTTAGCATTCCTCTAAAGTTTTTATGCTTCAATCCTGCTGATAACTTTACGCTGAAATTACGTGTTTGAATTCCATTCAAGTGAGTAACAAAAGTTTTAGGTTTCTTTGCTCTATATGGTATAGAAGTGATGATTATTTCAAATCGTCATATGTGTATATGCATGTTTGTTAATTGTTGGCATCAGTCGCAAGGGCGGACTTTGATGATTATTATCATAAAATATTTAAGCCTAATTTGCGATTAGGACCAAACCTATAGTAATCAGTACTAAATACGGCGAGGCATTACAAAGTAGAAAAAAGGAAAAAAAATAAATTTAATAAACATGTATATGATGCACATTTGACATGTATATGATTTGAATCTGAATTTGTTTTCATTAAATATATATTTCAAAATTATCTCTTGGTTTATGATTACATATTTAATTTCATGATTCGATAATTTAAAATATATAACGAATAACTATTACCCACTTGTTTCGTTTATGATTTGACAATGTTTTCAATAAATTCTTGCATTATAATGACAAGCAAACCCTTAGGTAGTAGTTTATGCATTGCACCCGCCACCTTTTCAATCAGGGGGACAATAAGTTCGAAATCTTCTTTGAAGCCCCATCGACTGTCAAGGTGTAGACCTAGATATTTCAAACATCTTTTGATTTACCTACTCAGATGTGAAACTATAGCGCCTCAGTCTTCTGCGACGCTAATACCAATCCTAACATATGGATTTTGGCAACGACGACTTTCACTTGAAACTTAGCAAGCTTCTTTGTCCTCTCGAAAGTATTACCACTAGTAACTACTAATGTGCCTTCCACTTAGCAGATAACATCTACGCCAGTAGGAAGGTCAACGCGTAGTACTAGACTACAGGCTTACACTGAATTTTCCTTTGGATAATTGAACCGTCTTTATCAGTGTAAGAAATGTATCTGTCACGCAAATAGTCGCCGATAATGCCTTGTAGGTAGAAAGGCGTTCGATGGTATGTGGGACCCTACCTAATGGCACCCAAAGGTAGCGAATTAAAAACATTGACGATTACTAAGCTTACTGCCAATTCCACGCCTGTCCGACTTTCGGCGAGATCGGGACCGACACGCCGACACGCGACAGATGCATTTAAAGGCGAATTACGATGATCTTCCTAAAGACCTTGCCAGCCTCATCTTACTAGCATATTGAACGGTACGCAGATGGACAATCTGCAGCCATAACTTTCTTCTTCAAGAGGATAAGTTTAGCTTTCCGTATCGCAGGAAATGTTGCATTGAGGAAGCGGCTAGTAAAAAGAGAGCCTGTTCCCTAATACATCAAAACTCATAACTCACACTCGCCTTGGTATTCTATCAGGTCCTAGAGCGGTGCTCCGAGATCGTAGGCGGCAAACTGCCTGTTTAATTTCGGACTAAGTGACATCCATCTCAGACTGTCACTGTCTTGTATAAACGTATTTATAGTCTGAGGAACTTACCCTACCTGGCAGGAAAAGTTAATTAATAGTTTTCTCCAGAAAAGCCGAATCCAGGGTTTCCGTTAGCGGGGGAGCTCATCTAGCACGATTCTGTACGGTTACCCCCATGAATCCCTGCTAAGACCTCCTAAAAATTTCTCTTAATAGCCGCTCGTTAATTCAATAACAAGCTAGTTAGTTCCTCATCTGATTTTCGTCTTCTCCTCTTAGCTCTAGTATAAAGGCTTCTGGACCGCAAACAAATTGCGCGTAGTTGGGTAATTTTTTCCGACCACCAGTATACTGCCTTTCGCTTAGGTTGACTAGCTAGGGGCATTAAAGCGACACAGATTTCGGTCAAGGTACCCCAAAACCAGAGTACTCCTCTTGCTGGATCAGACAAAAAGTCTTCAGTGTCTGCTGGCCATGTTTCAATAATGGCGGCGGATTCAAGCATATCTCGATTAAGCCTTGAGGCACCAATATAGGGGTAAATAACCATCATTATTTCTGGAGGTAAAATAGAAACCTACGCAAGTTAATTTGAAAGGTCTCCTGTACTCTCTATTTTAAGGTGCAAAGTGGGATACCTTTGACAGACTCCCAGTTAATTGCAACACAATCCAAGTCATCACTGAAGCAGCGAGTTTCGTCATGCACGATATAAGCCTTAGCGACTATAGATAGGGCAACCCTCTATTCCACAATAGTCTGCATAAGTCGATTTTGAACATTGCGGCAATGATTTAGGTTACTTTGGAGGACATTTAGGGTTGTATCTCCATAACCAAGTTAAAGGTACAGTCGTTGATTCATGTACACTGTTTAGCCCTGTGGCTTACTTCTTCAAAAGCATAGCTGCTACGGTCTATGGTATTTGGACATTTTGTGCCAACATGACCTTTTATCTAGCACCCGAAACAAAACAATGGCCTAGGTTCATGTTGTTCCACACGAGTAGAACCCCAGGCAACTATAATACGCTTGGTGACCGCTAATTTAACGTCATCAACCCTAATACAGACTGCTGTTGCCAATTCTAATGGGGTGACTGCATTATCCAAATCCCTAAGCCAAATATCTTTTTTTTGCATTTGACCGGTTGACACGTTTACTTAGATCCGAAACGATCCTTCGCAGTTTTTTCGCAAGCTTCTCGGCTTTTAGGTAGCACTCGGGGCCATAAACCTGCAGTAAGATTACTCCCGTCATTGCCCGTATTTGCCGAACACTCTCAATTCCAAATTCCGACAGCTGGATACTGCTTTTTGCCCTTTCCATTACTTTGGCATAAGTGGTTGAAGGTATTTCTTGGAGCGTAAGCGTAATAGCTGCTGATGAAACTACACGAAGTGCTTTTATGGCTTCCTTCTTGGTGCCCTGTTTATTTACCTTAGGCCTAGTCCACCTTAGTCCACTGGCGTCGACAATTGTTCCACTGGTGTTTGATGAGTCACCTTTCTCCGCAATTCGCTTCTTATTTCTCTGCTCCTGTGTTTGTGGTGAAGTAGTAAAACCAACTTGTTCTATTGGCTCAAATAGAGCGCCAATACGCAGCATCATTTAATCTTATTCCCTACTGGGATTTTTAGTCCCAGATATCTTTTGAGCGATATTACCTTGTCCTGTATATCTATTAGGCTGCCTGCGAAGATTATTTCTTTCTTAAATTAATTTTTCAATTCGGCCAGTAAGGCTAGGAAGATGTAAGCGGAGTTGAGCATTTTCCTTCTCCAGTCTTGCAATATTTGAGAGTCCATGGTGGACCTTTTCGCTTGTTCATTGGTTGCGGCTTTAAGTTTGTACACAGACAGTCTAAGTCCATGGACAAAATTTCCGTTGAATTTACGGGAACGGGCTGCTACTTTTTAGATTTCTTGGATTTAGATATCAATGTGATCTTCTATTGCATCATTGGTCCTTCTTATGTCGCCGTTACTGACGCATAGACTGCACGGCTTTTTATTTTGCGGCTACGGTTTTAAAGTTAGGTGGCTTCACTTTCTTTTTCCGTTTAACTTCAAACGTGGCCGAAATGAGTGATAGCTGCGATACACTAGATTCTACTTCGCCTTGGGCACCGGTTGTGCAGAGGTACACCAAACGCCCTTATCTTCCCCTTCTCCCATGCACATCGCGCGTTGAAACCACTGATGTTCCGGGTATAGGTTCTCCTTCAGTCTGAAAGCAGCTTGGCCTAGGGGCGGATTCTGCGGCATCGCCGGGACCACCCTGGGGTAGTTTCTTATTACTTACTGCTTGCATTATCCTTATTATGTATTTTTTTAGGGTTGGTTCCTGAAATCCGCCCCCCCCCCCTACCCCCGAGAACGGTTGAGACTGGGTCTCCTACCAGCCTTTTACCCCATCGGTACGCCTTACCTTAGAGTTGGGGGTTTTTTAATATAAGTTACCTTCCTCGCAACCATGAATGATCACCGTTCCCGAAGGCTTACAAGTTGTCCGAGGTCGTTTTTGGTTCTTAGCTAAACCAAAGTTACGCTCCAAACCCAGTCAGTTTTGGTCCACGAAGGAAATCCGTTATCACCGTTACACAAGGGTGGCATTACCCTATCCGCCACCTAATGACGCGCCCGGTGGGAGATCTTACAACTCCACACGGGATCATTCAACCGTCTACAAAAATAAAACAAAACCTTTTGGTAAGGTATTGTGAGTATATGTTAGATTTTGCTGATATTTAGTTTTTATATATTTTAGTTTTTATTATATATAGTTTAGTTTTTATTTTGTCGAACCTATAAATAAAAAGACATTCATTCACAGATTTTATATTATATTCAAAATCTTCTCTTATACTTAATTCTAATCAAAATAACCCTAATCGTCCTCTATTAATGGGCAACGTTTAAATAGCACATACATTAGTTTATAACAATAACAATGAATGAGACAAGTCAGTTCAAGGCACATTCTTCGAAATTTTTCATAAGGAATATTTACAAGTGAGTTTTAAAAATAGTCTAAGTGTGAGTGAGTGTAACGAATATGTGCGTTACAATAAAAAATATGTTTTAACTATGCAATAGGATTTTGTAAAATAAAAAAGGGACAATATTTGAAACAATAACAATATGTTTTCTGCGAAATCAATTCTGTACTATCTGTGAAAATTTTACTACACTTTAGAAAATAATCCTGTATATGATATTATTGTTTAACTTTATTTTGTAATGGGGTTAAGCTACAACACTTAGAGTTCCAGATATTAAAATCTTATTCATAGAATAAAACTGAATAATTTGTGTTCTAAATTTCTTTGAGCAATTGAATTAAATTTCGGTTATTATTTTTTTCGTGAGTGAAACACCGTGAGTTGTTGCATTTTTTGACGCAAGCCATTCACCATTTGTGTAATCAACTTAAATGGAGCGAAAAAAAGAATAAGTAAAGAATTAAATGAACAGAACATTTTGTCGGTAATGAACATATGTTACAACCTTTGTTCCCTCGCAATTCGAACAGGGAGTATCATTTTAGTTAATTTACCTCACTTAAGTGAAATTTAACAGTAAGTTAGTAAGTATACAGGAAGATTCATAAGTCACCTACAATATTAGAGGAGCGCACCTGGTACGTGATTGCCATCATATTTTGGTAGTAATTATAGGTCTTAGCAGAAATTTTTCATCGGTCATCGAGCTCCTCGCTACTCCGGCCGCTTTGTGTCCGCTAGGGTGCTACGTTAGATTATGTTTACTCTACTAAATAAACAGTATTTTGTAAATAATTATATAAGGGGCCTAGTTTTAGCGCTGATTTTACATAAAATAAGTTAAATTTAGCTCGGCGCGGCGCCTGATCAGCTGTAAATCCGACATAGGTCATCGACCTTCTGACAGCCCGAGCATTCTCCCGTCGTCCGAATCCCCGTGCCCGAGCCGTGTCCGCTAGGTCAGCGGTCAATTAATATCCATTTTTAATAATATTTTTATTCTTCATTTATGCTCGCCACATATATCGTCCTCGAATATTAAAAGTGAAGTACCAGTCACGTCATGTCACCATTTGTACTAGACGAGCTGAATATTCTTATTCGTTCGTTCTCTCGTATTTAATGTAGCGCGAACAATACACCTGGACTTTTTGTTCGAAGTTTTTGGTCTAGTGCTTCCACAGAGACCAACCGGAACGGGATATTCTTTAGATTATATGTTTTGTGGTGTCAGGCTTGCAATGTCTACGTTTTCTGTTCTTTGTTAGTCTAGGTAAAAAAGATACGTATTTCTGTCGGTATTTAAGTCTTGCCTCGTTGTCGCTTTTTGGTAACTGATTATTTTTTTTACTAAATGAATTGGATTTCAGATGAATTGATTTTCACTTTCCTCGTAATTGTTTATTTCTTGTTATTGTTCGATTTTTTTACATTTTTAAGCCTAGCTTCTTTTGGTATATTTATATATTTGGTATACTTTATGTATGTTTTGAGTTTTACATAAATGTGTTAGTAGAAATTTCTGTCAATTTATTTCTTTTGTTGATATGAAATCTTCACTTATAACGTTTACAAAGTCAGTGAAATTGGTCTAGTTTTTACGTCCAGAAGCTTTCTTTTTTTCTGCTACATTTATTTCTTTCATTGTGGTAAAAATAACAGTTCTAAGATATTTCTGCGTTTTAAATTTTTTTATTAAATTATTTAATTCTTAGGGTATAGACCTCGTTCGACTTCTTTGGGGTCTATTGAGAATAACAACATATTATTGTCATTTATTTCTATAAAGTTTTATAATTTTCCCGGGTTCGCAGTGCCGGGCTATGACAAAAAGATCAAGTCTAATCAAACACGCCCTAATTCATATAAAATAACAATATAAACGATACTTTGAGACACAAAATAAACTTATACCAACCCCGTTATCTCCTAAATTTTAAGAAGATTTTTCAATATTCGTTTGACTACATTGCATTGCTTTGCTTGGTTGCAAAGAGAAACGCAGCTTTCGCCTTTTATATATAGTATAGCAGTTGCAACAATTATGAATTCGAACGATATATTCCATGTATCATTTGTAAATTGTCTTCTTGCAAATGAGATTTATGGTTAGATATTACCAATACAGTTCTTCGGAAGATACAAATGATAAACCAAAATTTAATGAATAATATTATGTGGATATAAAAAAATATATAATAACCTTTTATATTATAAAATATTGAATGTGACATAGAAGTTTAATGTTACGATTTATTTTATATCAAAAAAAGTTTTAACATTTTTATTTCATATAATAGTTTAAAAATGTAAGTAACTGTGTTCATAAAACTTTTTTTATGGAAATCACCCGTGGACGAAAACATTCGAGTTGAGTTTGCGTTACCTGACTGAGAATTTATAAATTTATTTAAAATAAATATATGGGGTTAGATAGGTCAGGAACATAATAGGATTTCGGAGGGGAAAGAAGCAGGAAAAGAAGAGAGTTAAAATAGCCATCCGGCTACCCAAAAGTCATGCTAATTTTTTTTGGCTGATTTATGAAAGGCGGAGGAGGAGAGGAACTTACCCGAGCACGACCGTAGCAATGCAGCAAGATCTATAAAAACGTGAAAGATATTATGCTCTGCCTAGAAGTAAATAACTATATTTAAAATCTAACAACTGTAATTTTTACCATAAGATTTCTTTACAGACATTTGAATACAGCGAATATTTACTGGAAAACACTTACATATAATTTATCATGTGCTTTCAAAACCAAGCATAAGACTAACAAGCAAATACGGACTTGGGCGAAATTGGTGTTTGTTGGTTTTTAAAGTTAGAGTTCTAGTCTAAAATAATTTTTTGCAATTTATGAAACGTTATATTGTTAAATTTATTTATTGACAAGTCGTAATATCTATTTTAGTGCATACAAGTTCTATTATAAAATTTTTATAAGCGATAAGAGCGTTATAAGCTTTTTATAGCTATTTATTCAAATTTAAGAAATGCAAACACTGAAATTGCATTCTAATGTACCTTCTTTTTACATTATACTGGTGTCCTTGACCACCAGTATGTGACTTTATTTTTAAATAAAACCTTCTCGAATTTTCAAAAGGGCATTATGGACATGTGTGATTTTTCAGTATCTTTTACCTCATAAAAATACATAAAGATACAGAGAAAAATGGGATAAAAAGACGCACCAGATACGACAAAGGTTAAATGGGCTGAGATATTTCAGAGACCTGTTGAATAAAACGAGGAGTTGACAAGGGTAAAGCACTTTTTTGCTCTTGATAAGCGCTGAAAGTAACGAGATGAAAATATTACAATCGTTCAAAATACGTAAATGGTGCTCACAGATCTTGTTTAGTATGTAGTTTGCTATTTATTATTATATAAGCTTCAATATTATTTTGTTTTTCAATATATATATATATATATATAGATATATATATGTGTGTGTGTGTGTGTGTGTGTGTGTGTGTGTGGTTGTGTATAT
>JAOCPS010794234.1:0-10208 GCA_025505425.1 Graphium colonna
ATGATAATGAAAATATTATTGGATATAAATATTAATTTACCTAGGAGTAAACATAATCGAAAGTCATATATTTAATTACTCGGCGCATTTTCATACAATCGGACACGGTTTAGCGAGATGAGGTGGATTTCAGGTGGGTGTTCGGGTGAATGACGAACTTTGTAGTGTTTACTGTCGACCCGGTACCGTTTCAAGTATATACGAGTGCATTTAGTATTTTTTGAAAATTTTGTCGACAACTATTCCCCTAATATTATTTCATAATTTTTTGAGGTGGTAGAGCATAAAATCCCTTCACAGCTTTTGCTGCACTTCTACGGCCACGTGGCCGTCGCCTGGTTAAGTACCACCGTCCTTTATAAGTCGACATAAAATAAAGTATGGACGTCTTTTGAGGGTGCCGAATGGCCATATGTACCCTTTTTATTTCCCACTCCTATCCCCTCTAAATCCTTAATCTCGACCTATCCTTTCCAATAAATCTATTTTATCCAATTTCGCAGGTAGACAATGCACTCGAAACTCTCCGGATGTTGCATGTGGCGACGGGATCACTTAACATCAGGTGAACCGTATGCTCGTGTGTCTTCCTTTCTATTGAAAAAACTATAATCGAGATAAATGACAACCGAGTAATCATTTAGTGGTATACAAGGTGACTGGTAATCACTAACTGAGTAGTTAGTAGCTTACCAATCACCTTGTATATGTATTTTATTATTCAATTATTGTATTCACACTACAAAGGTTCTTTCTCTTGAGGTTCTGTTTATTGTCGCATCATAATTCCCCACCATCATATAAGAAGTATATGTTTATATCTTTCATTCTTTTAGCAATACTTAATAAAGCCGTAACTTTACTGAACTTTCTACGAAGTGGCTGTATAATTTGTTAGTAGATTGTTAGCCAAATTAAAACGGTAAACATATGTCGAACAGGCTTAAACTTAAAGGTTCATTTACCTTGTAGAAACACGAGAATTTCAGTTTATTTATTAAGTATAACAAAAAACAAGATTATTTCCACAAAAACTAACACAAAAACACTTTAAACGCCCAAAAAGTGTACTTTCGAAACATATCTTCTCCACTTTTTGATTTTAAAAACAAACGAAATCCGATTTCTATAGAAAAATTGTAGGACCATTGGTTGTCACCCTATTAGATAAAAAAAAATATTCAGTTTATAATTTGCGAGATAACATAACAAAATTTTGTTATTTTTATTTAAAAAACAAACTAATGTACCAATTTTTCATTTAAAAAACAATTGAACTTGCTTTATAAATGACGGAGATACACGCAACTATACATAATCAATTTTGTCATTTTCATTTAATGAACAACTACTAAAACTATTTTTCTGAAAATTTTATCGAACAATTCCGGAAGAGTACCCTACAAAGTAAAAAAATATTTTTTAAATCTGTTCATGACGGAGGAAGGAAATGACAGAGATATGCGTGAACGTACATAGAAAAATAGAAACATTCGAATTGAGAACCTTCCTTCTTTTTTAAAGTCAGTTAAAAATAAAACACAGTTGTTAATACAATACACAAGTATTCATAAAGATAACATTTAACCCGGACGAGTGTAATAAAATATGTACTTGGAAATACATAAAAAGTAACAAAAATGACTAAAACTGTCTAAATAGTTGAGTAATTGAAATAAAGGGTTAGTATTTTCCCAGCAAGATCAAAGGGCGGAAATGAACTTATTGAGTCTGCATCGCGGTGCATTCGTGATAATTTAAACAAAGCTGCCATTAAACTATCTTACTAAACTAAACAAACCTACTGAGGCAGATGGCTAGTGAGAAATATCAATCTACTTAAAATTTTTCAATGTGGATCTAGTATTAAATAATGAACTCCTAAAATCTTCGGATTCTACGATATTTCTAGGAATAAAAATCGACTCAAATCTTCAGTGAAATCCTCACCTGCCGTCTCTCGTAGGTTTCTTACCTTTCAGTAGTACAATAACCGTACACATAGTTCACCTAAAAGAAGTAATAGCGCATTGCGTTTTATTCGGAATGTGTTTGCCTTGGTAAGTCACGAGATAGTATTGTTTTCCGACGATACTTCTTTAGTTTTTAAAGTAAAGCGACGTTTCTTCTATCATGACCACGTGAACAATACTCTCTCCATGGTATCACAATGGTTCAGTGCTAACAATTTCATGTTAAATAGCAACAAAAAAAAACTAAATGTATAGAATTTAGCACTCCTAAAGTAAACCATCAGAAAGCTGATGTAAGTCTAGATGGGGAAGTGTTGGACCGAATTGACTCAACTGTATTTTTAGGCGTTACTATTGATGTCAAACTGCAGTGGTGCAAAAAACAGTATATTCAGTTAAAAAATCAGACAATTAACGGAAGTAGAAACGGCCCGTTTGGTATATTTTAGTTTCTTTCATAGCTACATGTCTTATGGTTGTCTTCTTTGGGGAAGTGCAGCGGACAAAAACACTATATTTGTACTTTAAAAAAGAGCTATCCGCGCAGTTTAAAACCCCAAAACTACTACTAGAATTATTTAAAGATATAAAAATTCTGACTGTCGCTTCTCAGTATGTTTTTGATAATGTTATGTACGTTCACAGACATAAGAATCAATTTGTCAAACTTAGCAACGTGCCTGACAGAAATACAAGGAACAAACCTTTATTCTTTCAGTGTGTAGACTGAGAAGAATGAGTAAATCTTTTCTGGGACAATGTACATACGCGTTGACAACAAAATTCCTGAAAACGTTCAAAACTTGTCTATTATTACATTAAAAAAAACTATTACCGAAGGTTTGTGTGTTAAATAAATATCATCCATATTATGATATTTATGATTACTAAAATGATAACACGCCCTGGTAATGAACTGCTCGCTCCAGGCTTTCTCAAGTAATATTTATTGTTTGTATATTTTATTACATGCTTTTAAAAAAAAACTCCCGCTGAGTTTCTTACGCCGGTTCTTTCAGGTCAATGGCTTTCTTTCCGAACCGGTGGTAGCATCCTTGACTATCAATAAGCAAGTGCTATCACTTCGATATTGTATAAAGATGCCATTTAAAAACTTATATTCGTAAGTGTTGACAGTGAAAATGTTTATTTATTTATTTTAATTATTTCGGCTTTATGCACATAGTTGATTACAGAGGTGGACTTAATGACATGTTTAACTAGTCCACCTTGAATAGTGCAGATAAATAAATAGGGAGGTGCACAGATAAAATAACATATGAAAAAGAAAAAAAAGTTGACATGCTTAGGGCGACTTTTTTATTTTGGCACTATGTGTACTTCCTGTATTTGGCTCGCTGTAACGATTTATACACTACTTAATTTTAATTAAATTATTACACGTATTCAGAACATTATCGCTAACTATCATATGTAAGGTTAGTCGCATAACGCAGTAAAGCCGATACTTGGTTCTATCGAAATTAAAAATTTTATGCCAAAAAAAATATAGAGTTTTATATATACTTTGAATTTATGCTGTCTTATCTTTTGTTTTATAAGCCACTTAAGTGTTTTACGGTACTCATTTATCTAATAACAGATAAAACAGAAAAATAATCATAGGATACATTACCTTATTTTTTTAATGTAACCTGATTAATACTCGTATTAAATACAGTTTAAGTATTTAATAAAGTTTGAGTAAGTCGTGTATAAATATGTCAATATTCTTCATATTAATTGCATAACCTGCGGTAAATGGCAAGATACTCTATTTATTATCTATCTTCTATGTACGGTCTGAAAAAGGTGCATGGGACACGTCTTACGCTCACGCTATTTATTCTAACAATGTGCCGAAGTAGAAAAAAGATCTAAAACTTCAGTTACAATTATAATTATTGTATTTGTCTGTTTTGAAAAGTCAATCACCTGAGATTTCAACGTCTAACTACCGAAAATTTTAACTCTACTTACGAGTTTTGAGACGTTAAAGAAAGGATAAATTTTATTTTAATTTAAAGGATTTTTTTCCCCTTTATTTTCCGGCAGCCGAGACAGAACCGTTACACACTATACAGCATAGAATACACAGAACATTAGTGATACAACACAAATTAAGAAATATGCACACAAACTAGTAGCACTCGTAAATAATGTCACGCTAACACCAAATACAGCCGAGCATGAATGAAGAATGTTGGGCAAACGGTTAAAATTTACGCTTTTGAAACCGCAGGGACAAGTTAGTAGTAAGACATACGTAATGCTGTTGGCATCCACCTAATAAAATCCTCAATAAACGTATTAAGGATATTTCGTTATGTGAGTGGTGGAAAGACATATCATCGCCCTCACCCTCACTCTCTTTTTTCAGGTGGTAGAGCATAAAATCCTTACACAGCTTTTGCTGCACTTTTACGGCCACGCTTATCTGGGGTAGTACCACCGCCCTCTATGAAGTCGGCATAAAATAACGTATGTATGACTTTTGGGGATGCCGGATGGCCATGTCTACTCTTTTCTTCTTCCACTCCTATCCCCTCCAAAACCTTAACCCCGACCCTTCCCATCCAATAAACCTATTGAATCCAATTTCCCAGGTAGACAACGCACCTGCAACTCTCCAAATGTTGCGTGTGTCCATGAGCGACGGCATCACTTAAAATCAAATAACTTTTTTATTTCAATATATTTACAACAAAAATATTTACAAAGCAATATAACTAATATGACAACAATAATTATTGTATTGATTATGAACAAAAGTATTCAATGAAGCGAAGCTTTCGATTTGCACAATATTTATTCTCTCTGAATACATAATATTCTTTTAATATTTTTCAAAGATTTCGCTGGAAATAGATAATTAAACAAAGTTCTCCTTTTTGAACTGGGAAAGTGTACCGCATTAATATACTTTGCACGTACAATACTTTTTATCGATGGAAGAATCGTTGTTTCTTTCGGAAGTCAAGCTGCAAAAGCAAGTTGTTAAGCGTAAAAGGAGGATAATATAGAAAAATATCATTGTTAGGTAAAGGAAATCGAAATGTACGTGATTTTACAACGGTTTATGTTTATTGTAACAATTTTCAAGTCTTAATTTGAAGCATTTTTGTTAAATCAGTGATTAGTGAGGGGTTATAAGGCTAAAGTTATTAAATTTTATTGTAATTTTATTCTTTTCAATATCCACATTTAATAATTAGAAAGAGAAAAAAGTACGACAAAACATGATTTGGTCATTTATTTTATTGGCACTAAGTTTATTATGGGGCGTTGCAGAGGGTTACCATAGCCGGTAAAAAACGTCCGTTACGTAAGATTATCGTATCTATAGTTCATGTAGGATGGCTATACAGTGTCTAATGTGTAGTCTATAGGGGATGACTGTTTTTTAATTATATATTTACTTATGTTTTATTTCTTTATTTAATTTTATTTATTTATTATTGCAGTTTGATATTATTATTATTATTATTATATCTTATTCATGTAAATAGCTGTTTTTTGTAAATAATTATTATATATTTTTTTATAAATCATTGTTACCAAATACAGATGTTAAGATAATTTAGTAAAGTAGTTTTTTTTATCGCAAATAAAATCATTATAAAAATGTATACCCGAATAATTGTTTTCTTATACCTCGAATAAAAATTGATATTTACTATTTTTATAATAAGGAATTTCGTTCCTATGTGGTGTCCTACGATACCACACGGATTTTTTCTTATATATTTGGTCTTCAATCATATTTAACATTAGAGTATTTTACAATATAGCGTTAAAGTTAATTTTATAATTAATAAAAAGGTAAACACTACATGCAAAGGATATCTTTATCCGGTAACATCTAAAGTTATATAATTAATAATAAAAAAGTAAGGATAAAAGGTGAACCAAAAAATATATAAATAACAAATATCAAAAATTGTGACCCTTTTCTGGCGAGTTCGTTGCTTTCCGGTATTTTATGATGCTCATTAAAACCAACAACATCTGGCAAAAGTTTGTGTGTACCCCGTATGTAGACAAATAAGTGCCGTGTAAGATTTGTTTCTTAACACTCGTTATGTGTAGAAGCGGTGAGCAAAAAGTCATCGACTTGTCAAGTCCACCCTAGGGGTGCGGTTATTTCAAAGTTTTTATATCGAAAATAAAAAGGTTGTTTGTAATTTTTTTTAGAAAGATAATAACTCCTTTTAATGATTACTAATCAAAAAGACGAACTTAACTCTGACGTACTGGCTGGAAAGATTAACATTTGCAGGTTCCGAATTGTTTTATCCCCAAAGTTAATGTTTAAACCTCAAACTAAAAAGTGATGATTCTTTCGACCGATTTCGGTCATGGCGAACAGTTTGACGCCTAGTTGGTTCAGCGCTCATGTTGCATCTTCAAATGTGTCGTTTTTGAACCTCTATATAGCGACGGAGCTGTCCGTCATGTTTTCACCTGCTGTCTTCACCACATATTAAGAAAATTCAAAGTTTTAGCCATGATTTTAGTGCTGGTGAGTTGTTTATTTAAGAAGAAAGCAGGAGGAGTACAATGATATAAAGCTATGTTTAAATTAAATATATAAATTCACATTATATAAACATATTCCATTAGGGATAAAGTTGACATTGGAATCTAGGTCTCCGGAACCTAGGTCATGGATTCAATTCAAAACGTGATTTAATACTTGTATTATTTCGAGATAATTATTTTAATATATGTTTCTTTACGCGAAATTCAAACATGTAGCAACATCATATCAAGACAACGGCAGCAAAATACATACTTATATGAGTCTCATAGTAAGAGCAGTTCTTTTGTAAATAAGAGATAAAGTAAATTTAAATTTAAATACATACTCAAATTATATAAATATATTGATGATAACTTTGCAAACCTTTTATGAAAGAACGACTTACATCCATCATTTCAGAGCGCTTGTGGTTTAAATCTCTACCCGTCCGTCCGAAGACAGCTGATTGATGTTTTATTTGTAAGCCGGGATTTGGCGCTAGTCCCGTCTACTCAGGCAGAATTGCGCTGACTAAAGCATCGTGGGTTAAACATAAGAAGAAAACTATATGATTCTTTTTCCAATTACAATAAATAGATAAAATATACTATTATACTTTTAGTTATGACATAGAAATCAACCTAAGCATATATCGGTTAATTAAGTTTGTTTTAAACCATATAATGTGTTTAAATCTAAAAAGTATAATGTCTTTATAAATCTCAGCTCATTGAGAAAGCAGAGTTCTGGTTTAAAAATTAATATATTTAGTTTATGCACAAATAGCAAAATATCGGTAAGCCTGCAATCAGCTTTATTTACATCGCAAGTATATCATTATAGTTAATATTAGTTAGTTATTTATTTTATGGCAATAAATTGTTGTTTAAAAAAATATTTTGTACGTCAAAGTTTAGATTCTATAGTAATAAAATTTTGTGAAAAAAAAGTCCTTAGTATAACAAGTTTATTTTCACAGACGTATTTACAAACACCGACTTCAAACGCCTTAAAAGTTTACTTTCGAACACATGTTTTGTGCGTTATTTCGATTTTAAGACCAAACTACTAATCCAATGTTTTAATAAAAAAATTGTAGGAACTTTAAAAAATAAGTATACCGCAACAAATAAAAAAAATATGTTTTTCCCAATCAGTTCATTAGTGCGAAGATATGTGCGAACATCTGAAATTTTGTTATTTTGATTTAAACAAAGACAAACATAGACATGGACATAGAAATACTTTATTTCGACGAAAATAACACGTACAAAATCATATAATATAATGTAAACATAGTAGACACAATAAAATACAAATTAAAAAAAAAGTAAAGCCGTTTTGAAAGGAATAGAGAATGATCGGAATGTGACGCATAAATATCAATAAAAATAATAAATATAATCTATTTATACAGAGTCTAACAAGAAATAATCATACATAAAGGGTAGATCACAACCGTACATCATATACTCGTAAATTATAGTTATTTTAAAAAGATAAATAGAAATAATTGTGAAAATCTTATGAAAACCTTTTGGCGGAATACCCTACAAGATAAAAATTAAATTATAAAATTAGTTTATAAATTACGGATATATGCGCGAACGTACATACAAAAATATAAAGATTCAAATTGAGAACCTTCCTCCTTTTTGAAGTTGAAGATTACCAAGAGAGACTTAACGAGAATACTGTAAGCAGTGCCGTCATATGCAGCTTTTAATATCTCCCTTAAAGGATCTTTTATGAAGAGCGAACGAACTCCTTTCAGCTTCATCAATAGGGGTTACATCATTAATCACCGACAACGCGATCTTTTATGAAGGGTAAGTTTCGTTTGTAGCGAAAATTAACTAGTTTGTTATTTAATATATATTGTAAATGTAATATGATATTGTCTTTAAACAAAAATAAGTAATAACTTATTCTAAATCGTTCATAAAAATGGGCCATAATAGTTACTACTCTCACTTTATCTTTTGTTTTTTTTTACGCGTGACAGCGATCCCTTGTAAGATCAATTTGGTACGCGACGCTTTACTTCATTAATATAGTTTAACAATGAATTGATCGGTTGTACACATGCTGTTAAGAATCCTAATTTTTTTACGTGGAGGAAATGCATAAAACGCATACCCATCCCGCGGGGACAAGACGGGTAATGTCGGACTCTCACCGACTAAAACGTCCACGTTGTTCCACCTCAGGAATATAGGCAGGGCCACGGGAACGCTTTCGCATACATAGGAAGAGTGGCCTACGATCTACCAAGACTCCTCTTCCCCCGCGACTCCCTCCTGGTTGCAGAGGCCAGGGGACAAGGGCCGAGAGTTGGACCAGCCCAGCATGGACGGGCCAGGGGCGAGGCAGATTCATCCACTATCCACCTGATCCCGCAACCCCTTCAGCACGCATAGGTGGATTCCACGAGCCCACCTCGAGCGGCCCTATCGGTATAGAGGAACCCATGGCCGACCAATCCTCACTGGTCGGCCATGAGTTCCTCTTAGCTTCACTGCGGGTTGCACCACCCTGCGGCTACTAATCACCCCCGCCTCTACAAGACAGGAACCTAGTCGGAGGGGAAGGGATCTTTAATTTCGCGTATGTATATATGTATAGTGGTACATGTCTAGCTACAAAGAGAAAACAAGACATGAAATAAAAAACAAATTATTTTTAATAAAAAGATAAATTAATAAAAAAAAACAACATACAAACAACAAACAACATAACAAAATAAACGCCTTAATAGTGTACTCTCCTTACATTTTAACTCCGTTATTTTAAAAATAAACTACTCATCCAATTTTTATAAAAGAAATTAAGAGAACATTTCGAAAGATTACGCTATAAGAATTTTTAAAATCGTTTAATAAATGACAGAGATACGCGCATACATACATAAAAAATAGAAACATCTGAGCGTATAGAACCCTCCTTCTATTTTGAAGTCGGTTAAAATGGCAGACTGCACATTTAACTACTATTCATTGGGACAGATTCCGGTGTATAAAGTCTTAAAATAACAGCAGAACTAAACTAACAAAATATAAAACGTTAGGACGGATATATCTTTTGATATTATACTGAAAAGTTTTTAGTTATTTCAGTATAAAGTTATTATATTAAAGCAGACAAAGTAAATCGTACCAAATTGTCTAATACTATAAATATTTGCCACGGTAGCGTTATTTGTTTATTGGTTCTGAATAGAATTATTTTAGTCACGGCTTTATTTAGAGCTATTTGATAACACGAACACGTATGCCTACCGAGACTTGATATTACAAACTAATAAATAGCATAATATATACGACTATTGACCAGGAGTAAGTTTCATCCTTTATTAATGTTGTATCTATATGAGAAATGCTTTGACTCTGTTACCTTATGACACGATGTTATACATCACTGTTCGAGAAAACATGTTATTCCAGTGATTATAAATATCATTAATTTTGTACATCTCTATTAAACTGTATGGATGGCATTATTTAAGCGTTTAAAGTAAGTTTCGATATAAATAACCGGCGTTTGGTGGCTTTTTGATAAATTTATATAATTATATAATGTAGTAACCTTGTTTTAAAATCTATATAATATAATTAAAAGACATTACGGGATTGGGTCGACCTCTTAGGATTTCTATACGTTAAACTATTAATTGATGCGACACGGGTTGAAGGTTACATTCTGACCCGAAGATA
>JAOCPS010794343.1:0-10207 GCA_025505425.1 Graphium colonna
GAACTCACGCCTTTTGGTCTTTCTACGAGTCTGTGCAAGAAATTTTTCAGATACAATCCTTAATTTCTTTACAAAGTGGAAAAACATAACAGATTGAACTTTAAATTATTGTTATATCTCTCACATGATTTTATGGTGTACAGACCATTCGCGTAAAATCCATTTCACCTAACTTCAGAGCGTGAAATACTATTCTGCCCAAATAATCACGAATCAAATCAATCAATACATTTACGACCTTGACGTGCGTACCATTTGTATGCGAACAATTTTCAGCTGCATGCATGTGACTGTAAGAGGCTATATCTGAAGTTATTGACAAATTCGAGGATGGATTGATGATGACAAATTTGCCATCCAAGTGCCAATAAAATTGTAGTCGGGAGTAATATGAACAAAGTGAACTAGATTTTTTTATGAAGAAGAAGGCAAACTAGCAGACGGCTCACCCGATGTCAAATGATCACCACCACCCATGGACTCCTACAACACCAGAGAAGTCACAAGTGCGTTGCGGGCCGATTTCTAACTCGTATCGATCCGGAAATACCGCTGGCGACAATTCATTACACAAGAAAGTGGTGCGTGGCAGAAAATATCGGCGAAATCGCACGGTTTTGGACTGCCAACCATCAAGTTAGTGTCAGTGGTGTTGAGTCGTTTGTTGCACGTCATGTCACAACACATTTTATTCTGTATTTTTTGTCCCTATGGTCACTCTCCCCCTTCCAGGATTCACGAAACAGTTACCACTGACTCAATGCCGGACGCCGTATTTACCAGCTTCTTTCGGTGCTTGTGTCCCGCGTGTGCGATCTATTTTAGGAGGCTAAAACTAGCCTCCAACGCGACGAGGTTCCAGTAGTACACCGGGCCCGGCACCATTCAGATCACACCTTTCATCATGACTTAAGAAATATCCTCATATAACAGACATGACCACAGCACATGGAGCCGGTCCTCTTTATCCGTTCCGCACTCTCATATACCATTCTCATACAGTCTCATGTCGTTTCCGGATGCAAACGTGTCCGGTGAACTGCTGCAAAGTCTCAAAGTCGGGAGCAACCCAGGTTGACGGTTGGAAAATTGAAGGAGTTCCACGTCACGTGATACCAACTTCCACCTCTCCTCACATTCATGCCCAAGCTCCAATCTTATAGCCTTTTTACGTCTACTCGACTCTGTCCCTGGCAACATCCGGCACTCACTCTGACATCTACCAGCTTTAACAACCTCTAGGTCCGCCGGGTGGACTTAATAGGTATTTTATATAGAACCAGTGGGCCCTCTTATCCCCTGAGAAGTGGCTAGCACACGAAATGAGCTTGCGCCCATTCGCTGCGGCGTAAGTAACCATTGAAACGAAAGTCCCTATATAAATTACGCGTAGGCCTTGATACTTGACTCCCCAAGTCGAAGCAGATGAAGATACAAGACATCTTGCCAAAACAGTTCGACGCTCTTAATGCCATAGCTATTCGCTGAACGACAGGGTTGTCAATTGTGACGCCAAGTACTATTGATGATGGTATGCCACAAATCGATATTTCCGACGTCTTGATTACCGGCGGCCACTGCAACTTTCCCCTCAGCGTTATAGATATCGACTTCTGATGGGCGAAGCTCAGCCGTTTCCTGGCACTCAAGTCAGTGAGCATCTCTTATTATACCCAAACGAGCTCGATTCGTGCGCGGGAATTTGCCTAGATTAGTATCGTGACGTCATCGGCATATGCTACAAACTTTACTCGTAGATCCTAGGACCGAAACCGGTGCAACCCAAAAACAACCCTACGCATCGCAAAATACCCAGACGACATCTGATAGATATTGGGAAGACATCCTCCATGCTTGAACTTAACTAAAATCGTTAGCCACCATGCGTTATCAAATGCACAGATAAGTCTAGGTATTTAGATTTTGTATCCCGGGTTGTCATTAGGATTTCATGAATAGCGGTTACGGTTGACGCCGGGGGCACTCACAAGCATCGCTATTTCCAGGATCTTATCAAGGACCGGTAGCAGTGTGTTCAGACAGTACGATTTCAGATCAGGGAGTGCCTTTTCATTGTATTTGGGCAAGACTAGTAGGCTGCTCTCCTCCCATACATTCGGGTACACTTATTCTATCACGCATCGTGCATACACCAAGTAGTACTCTTCTGCTGCAATGGACCATACTTTCTTCACCATCTTTGCCGTAAAATCTGCTGGGAAGTGGGAGACGCATCGCATCACCTGGGACAATAGAGGCAGCCCAACGGACAATCTTTTGGTACGCCGTGTCATTAGACAGGTCGTCGTCTGGACAGAGTGCCCTCAGAAGCAACTCAGCCGCTTCATATTACCTGCATTACTTTCGGCATATTTTACACCGTATATGACATTGGCAGGTTGTGTTCTTCCGCTGGTAATGGGTCAGAGATACCAGTGTCAGCCACTGGTTGGAAATGTGAGCGCTGCGCCTCCGTCATCATGTTACTATAATCGTGATGGGCTGCGCGAAAAGATTGCCCTGCTATCGTCCTTCTCAGTCCACCATTTCTTTTACACTTTTGCCAAGCAGACCTCAACCTCTTTCTTACTGCATCTAGTTTCCGGTTCCACTACTTATAACTAGCGTATATGTATATCGTTTGTACTTATCCATTCATGTGCCGTGCATACTATCTTATCTGTAATTTTGGAGGCTAATTCTGATACGGGTTGGTTCATGTTCAATTGTCCCATTCTTCCACTGATTGTCGATCGGAGACGCACAAGCAACGGTGTCAGTCTCTTAAGGAATCTTTAATGGATCTAGGCTTTGGGTCAGGGGAATCGTGTATGTCAGTAGGCGGTGGTCACTGCTTGAGGCCTCTGCATAGACGGTTTATCTCTGGATTCGGAGGTTCCTCGTGGAGAAAGTTACATCAGTGTTTAACTCCCCGTTTAGACTGCAGAATGCAGAAGGTTGATCCTCCGCATTCCAGACCGTCAGGTCCCTCCCCGAAACCAAGTCCTCGACCGCAGTTCGTTGTTGTTCCGGCTCGTATAACCTGTCTACTAGGTGTCTCGGGTGGCTGTGCCACATTAGGAAATGGGCATTAACATCGGCACAAATTATCACTCTGCGCCCACCAGAAAAAATCCTGAATTCAGGACTTTTTCCAGGCCACACGTGGCTCGACATCGACCACATATTGGACATATGCCGAGACCACTACGAAGTCCTGCCTCAAACGCCTTAATGCGGCCGCAGAGCATTGGCTCGTCGAGAGTTGAGGGAACAAGATGGCGGCTATACTACTACTTGGCTAGTAGATGGCAGCTTTAGGATGGTAATCTGTCGGGATCACTACAAGTACTGAGATTACAGCAATATATAATTAATAAAGGAGCAGTATATCTGGATGATGCTCCTTCGCAATAGCTGGTATTTCTTTAGTGGCAACCTCGGATCCTGCCCGGTTTATTTGGCCCACATTTATTACGGTACACTCACCACTGTCCATACTGAGTGAATCTCAAGGACCTCTGCTCAGCATGGATACGCGTGGGGCAGTTGCGTGCCATCACGTGATGGGCGATGGGTGTCAGATGGTTTCCCGATTTCGGCACAGGTTGAACATTTGATTACGCTTGAATTGCATGCCTTCTTCCTGTGGCCGCTCTCTCTGCATTTTCAGCAGGTTTCAATCTTACACAGGTACTCGGGGTGCCCGTAGAGCTGGCACCTGATGCAACATATGACCTCAATGTAATCACATGCCTCGACTGCCTGTCAACCGATGTACAGGTGGCCCATCTTGATCGACTGAACCAGGGTTTTGACTTACCGCCAATGGGGACGACAGAGGCTGGAATATACATTTCCATACCCTGAAGTACCACATCGGCGATAGAATCGGCGACAGCGCTTGGATCATCCAGTGAGAAGTAAATCTGCCTTCAGGGGTAGGATGCAAAAAAGGACCGCATCCCATTCCAATCTGCTGACCTATAGTGCTATATACGGCGCTGACTTGCACACAGCAATGGGCGCGTGATAGGCACCTCACGCCGGATAAATCAATGGTCGGAGATTACTAAAGGAGCATCGACGGAGATCTTATAGTTATACAGGTGAGTGTTCAGCAGAAGGTCCAACAGTGAAGGTGTATGATCCAACACGTCTGGTATCCGCGTAGGTGACGTTACCATCTGAGTCAGATCATATGCTACTGCAAAGTCGCTAACAGATCTCGCCGCATGAACGTGAAACGTGAACCGAGCCATTCGGCATGATGGGCGTTAAAATCACCAAGAATCACGATCTCTACGGATAAGATCTGCTGCATTTTAGTTGGCATGTCATAATCAAGGTCCACAGCAAGGGTTGAAGGGAGAGTAGAGTTTATGCTCTTTTTTGCTCGGTTAATGGGATCGAGCGGTAAGGTTCCCCTCCAGAACAACCAAGGCACCGCCTGGTGTTCCGCTATCTGGCCATGGACCCTCTACGGAGGATTCTTCAGTGCTTCTTGTATCCCCTATAATAATATTTCTTTATTAACTACTTTCATATGGGGGGTGAGAGGGGGGATGGACAACCGGCCACCTCCAATTACCGACCTAATGTAGGAGCTCTCAAGGAAGGAGCTCCTACTTCTCGCCGGTGTTCTGTGAAGTCGCGGTACTTACCCAGTGCATTTAGGACACAACTTTCTCAATAAATTAATTTAATTTTAAATGAACTGGATGATCTATTCATAAAGTCATTTATCCCATGCTGTAGCGTATCTCTTTTTTAATTTAATAACGAAAACAGCTCCTTTAAAAACTAAATAAATGAACATATCCTTATAAAACGAAAGTAAAAAAGCAATAAATTGGTAATATTTTGATAAATTGTTCGATGTTAAACTATATTTAATTAATCGAAGCTCAATATTTTTTACATTAAATGTTAGTAAACAATGTTTTGTTACAGAAAATATTTTAAAGATTGTTTTGAAAACAGGAGACTGTAAGTTAATAAAACAATAAAGACCATAATTATATTTCTCAGATTGAAAATAAGACGTAAAGCTATTAAATTGTTGAATGGTTGTTGGCAGTGAATGTGAAAACGTTACCCAAATTGTAAGCCGTGTTAAATTCGGTTTGAGTGAGGCTAAGTTATCTACTCATGTAGTTGCTATATATACAACTATTATTATTATTTTAATATATGTTCAATAAATGTCTTCTTTAAAGTACAAATATTTTGATTTAACATGCAAAAACTATTTCTAAGCTTGATTTAAAAACCTATACAAAAATTAAGTAACAGTAAAACGTTTTCCTTATATTTGAAACATGGTTATTAAGACAAATTACAACAACTAGATATCTTGTAATGGCACCTAAGTAAATTTACCCGTATCAAATAGAATAATTATAATGATTAAATTGATATTTTTGTTTCATTATTAATAATTTTCACTTGTGAAATAATTAATATTAATACTTTTTTGTGATTACGGTCGCCCATTGGATCCCGCAACACTATAGGAGTTACAAGAAGGCACTTTACATTATTTGTACTAAATGTTTAAAAACGTTTAAGAAATGTTTAAAAACTAAATGTTTAAAACAATGTACAAAAAAGTACTTAATGCTGAATAACAGTTTCCACCGTTGTAAATAATATAAAATGCGTAATAAATATGTAATCAAGTTAAGAATCAGGTGACAGTTGTTAAAATGTACTCACGAACCTTTGTTTTTAAACGCTGACCGAGTTTTAGCCACTCTGATCTTAAGAGGTAGCTTATTCCTTATGTATTGCGTTGTAAGATGTGCAAATTGAACAACAGGTATTAATGCGATAAATTGTTTGAACACTCCCCATGATAAATGCGATAAAGAAGCCTTAGAGACGCAAAGCCTCTTCACAAAGCCAAGGAATCAAACCGATCAGAAAGATCTGGAAAGAAGAACCGCAACCCATCCCAAACCGCTGATCTATGGATTACACGGCGATGTCTAACAGGGAGTGACTGATCCGAAGCAAAAAAAAAAATTCTTGTAGCCCAGTGGAGGATTCTTCAGATCTTCTGATATCCCTTTTATGTGAAAGATATTTTAATACAACCGTTTTCATTCAAAAGATAAAAAGGTGGAATAACCAACTAGCTTAATACAGCAGTACTACTTTACTCCGATATTTTATGAAATACTTAACCAGTTCGACCATGCCCGTGAAAGTAACATAAACGACTGCAAACTCTACCGCCTAAAAATTATGTTTAAAGTACCATATGTGACAGTATCCAATTCCAAACATTCTAGAGGTTCGGACTTTGAGTCACGCCACAAGATTCTCTGTAAAGCAGTCTGTAATGGATTGATGCGAATACAGCGATACATCTTAATGATGTCACATAAAAAAGCAAACTTATATAGTTTGAATCTAAGCATGATGTCATAAATCTCATTGTGAATATTAGGACCTTCATAGAGTATGTCATTTAGTGATACAGTCCACCCAATAACCCTCAATATCGTACATTTTATGGCAAAAGCCAAAGGTGTCCATTTTGAATAGAATATTTTTTTTATTTTTTGCGAAGACTTAATAAATATGTAGAAAAATGTTAGTAATATTATATTACTTTATAAAAATAAATGCATTTTTATTTGTAACAGAACTTATGGCTGGACTAGATATTTTTGGTCTGCTAAATAATATTCAAGTTTTGAGGAAATATATTTAACCATTACATAAAATAGTCTTTTATGTAATGGACGCACACTTTTAACACCAGTCTGTGTTAAAAGTATGCGTCGTCGATCGTCAGTCTGATTGGCCTTGGCGTTTATATTTTTCTTTTCAATAGCCATAAAAAGAACTGGAAACTGAACGCCGAATGGTAGGTGAGACTATTAAGTTCACTAAGTTCGAACGTAGAGACAATATTTGCTTGATTTTGTAAACCATGACCTATATGAATATATTACGGCATATCAGAGGTATATTAGAGTTGGTAGAGCATGACAACTTTCCACAGCTTTTGCTGCACTTCTACAGCCGTGCTCGCCCGGGGAACTAACACTGCCATTTATGAAGTCGCCATAAAATAAAGTATGTATGGCTTTTGGAGATGCCGGATGGCCAGGTCTACCCTTTGCTTTTCCTATTCCTATCGTCTTCAAATCTTTAATCCCAACCCCATCCTATCCAATAAACTTATTACATCCAATCTCCCAGGTTGACAACGTACTCGCAACTCTCAGGATGTTGAGACTCCTCATTGACGCGGTCATTGGCAAAGTGGTCAAACACAACCATCGTACCTTCTTTGCTGCCTAAGTTGATTACAGAAAGGCGTTCAACTCAGTGTTCTATTCCTAGCTAATTAGCCCTCTTACTGCACAAGATCGATAGTGCGGTATGAGACTTCCTCCAGCAATGTAATGGGGCAATAGAGTACGATCCTTTGTCATCTGATTTATGACGAACAACTATAGGAAATACATCAGGAACATGAAGGATGGCACCACGGACTTTTGTGGCGCATGTCGCCATCCTGGAAAGTCGCTTTGGCATGTCATCTTCAGTTGTTTGGCTCTATCAAAAACTGAGAGCGTGCACTGGCACAACCTAGTAACCAGAATTCTTCATCAGGAGCTCGCTCTCAAATATGGTTTCACGGAGAGTAGATTTCCGTATTATAAGTACTTGCCTGAAGCCGTGCTCGAAAATGACCGAGCCAGGCGATGGCAGGACGATACTGGCGAACAAGCCTGATATCGTGTTGATGGATCGGTATCATAGTCAGGGGTATTTTTGGTCTACATTACGATCACATTTGATGACACAACCTCGTGAAAGCCGAAACAGGCAAGAAATTAAAATCGATTCGGGGTCGAGTGTCGGCCGGAATTATCCCGGTAGTCGTATCTGCAAATGGGTTAATCCCAGTCATCCTCTCACAACACCCAAGGCGTCTGGGATTCCGTGACGGTGCGCTGCTGACTCAAATGCAGAAAGTGGTGCTTCTCGATACCACCCGCATCGACTGCCCGATTCTCTCCCTTGGACTTCAGCCATCAGCCGTCTGATCTCTCCTGCCGATGGCTACCATCTGGCTGGGCTATATTTATTTGTGATGAAATAAAACGGATTAAGACTCTTTAGACTATAGAAAACTATTTATTTTATATTAAATTAACATGACATTGCACTTTGTAACTGACGACGTAGAAGACAAGGGCTTGTACAAATTGTCGCGCAATTAAGCGTATATATTGCATTGCTATTTAGTTTTAACAGGCGCTGCGCATGTCTACGTTTCTCCCAACAATTTGTGTAAAGTTTATACATATATTTATCTATGTTAATATGTCCCAGCCCGATAAATAAATATTTATCCCACATAATAATAACAAATGACTGGGCAGAAGTTGTAAATGTCAAGGCCAATATAATGGTCAAGGTGGATTTATGATAAAGAAAAAACTTGGGAATCTTGTTAGGCTTTTAATTTTATAGGTTTATTGAAGACGATATTGCAACTGCAATAAATAAAATGAAAAATCGGAAAGCTCCTGGGATTGACCACAAAAAAATTTAGTACTTCATGACATATAAGCAAAAAATGTTACAGATATAATTAAAGGGCAACAAACACTTCCAAATTTTATAACAAGACGTAGTACTTACATGCTACCAAAAAGTTTCCATACACCTTACCCATCACAATATCGGCCCATAACATGTCTTCCGACTATTTATAATATAATCACAACATGCACAATCAACTATGTAAGTCGTTATTTAGACATAAATAGTATGCTAGCAGAAAAAAAGGATATAAAAAAATCATAAAAGAAATGTAAGGAACAACTTTTTATTGATACTACAGTTCCAAAACATGTCAATGCGTAGAAACCTTATCTCCATGTCACATATATTGATTACTAAAAGGCTTTTGACAGTGTGCCCCATGCCTGGTTATTGCGAGTATTACAGATCCATAAAATGGATTCCGATTTTATTACCTTTTTTAAAAGCACGTCTTAAAAAAAATTATAACTAACGATATTCCCATACAAAACGGCATTGTCCCAGGTGATTCCCTTAGCCCTTTATGGTTTTGCCTAGCTTTGAATCCTTTATCTCGAATTCTCAATAAAACCAAGAGTAGGTACAAACTAAATTCTTCTGGTGATATAACTCATTTATTGGACATGGGCATGGACTAAAACTTTTTCCTAAATCTGAACAGAATTTAAGAAAACTGATAGAAGTTGAAACTGAAATCAGTAACAACATAAATTTGTCCTTCCCGTTAAATAAATTAAATTCTTTACATATAACTAGAGAAAAAATAACCACAACTGACAATCAATCTGGAATAGAAAATGATATATTTCGGGTTATGGAACCTACAGACTCTTATAAATATCTTAAGGTATACCAGTCAAATACTTTAAACCATAAGTACATTAAACACAACTTATAAACAGCATACACACAAACACTAAACAAAATATGCAAAACACAATTTAATTCCAAAAATTTATTTAAAAAAAACTCGTTCACATTTTGTTCATGTTCACGTTCGCTATTTCTATTTTAACACATTCTTTTGGCATAATCTCTATGCCTGTGTTGGAAAGCAGCATGCACAAGCTTTACTTTGACCTAACAATTTTACGGATAAAACTATACACGGCAATCGACCAGATATAACTTTAATGAATAAAATTAAAAAAAGTGTATACCTACCAGACATTGTAATACTGAATACCCATAGCATCCAGAAAACAATCACAAAGAAATAAATAATTAAAAAAGAAATTATAAGTCGATATAGATTGTTCTCATGGTACTTTCTAGCACAGGAATAGTCCCGAAGCATCTACATCACATTTTAAAAGTATTATGTCTGCCAAAAAATACATTTATTATTATTATGCAACAAGCATCAATTCTCCATACATGCCGCATTGTCCGAATTTTTTTATTAGAATCATGTACCATAATGCCTAATGACCACCAGTTGACTCAATCCTGTGGTTAATCCCGAAATAATGTATTTCGTGGCAAAGAAAAGTTCTCAAAAATATATAATAATAATAAACTCATTTAATCGATCCAGCAATCAAACACAAAAAATTATATAAATTAACATAAGCAGAGAGAGTGAGGAAAAAGAAAAAGTAAACACAGTTTTATAAATAATATACATACTCGT
>JAOCPS010794454.1:0-10207 GCA_025505425.1 Graphium colonna
TCCATAGACAACAACGCATTCGTCGCAACATTCGGAGAGTTGCGACGAATGCGTTGTCAACCTGGGATATTGGATAGAATAGGTTTATTGGATAGGATTGGGTCGTGATTAAGGATTTTGAGGGGATAGGAATCCCCAAGTCATGCATACTTTATTTTATGCTGACTTCATACGGGGCAGTGGTACTTCCCCGGGCGAGTACGGCCGTAGAAATGTAGTAAAAGCTGTGAAAAGATGTTATGCTCTACCACCTGATATATATACGAAAACTGTGTATTTTTTCGAAATAATTGTAAGCGTTATATATTTTTTGTAACGAGAATTAGAAATATATTACTAATATTGTCATAACGACCCTTTGGTATCAGAATCGAAATACTTTCGTTAATAAACGAGTCTTAAGTAGTAGTGTACTTAAGACTCTCGCTAAAATTGCATAAACCCGTTTGCATTAAACGGATGTAAATAGATGTGCGGAAAAAAAAGTGAAAATAAAGATAATCGGCTACAGGATCGCGTGTTGTCCGCACAGTCTCAAGCTCTCACTTTCCGAATTCGCCGCGGCTGTGGTTTTGCTGGTTCTGGGAACTTTCAAAAACCCGATTTCGTGTATCTTCACATAACGATGTTGATTCAGTGATTATCGCGAGTGTACGCCGTGGATCTCCTAAGACAGTAGTGAGGGCAACTTTCTTATAAATAAACTGTTGAAACATTTATTTTATGAATACTTATTTAATTTCAATCTCACGAATGTATCGCATAACAACCATTTTTCAAAAATATATTTAAAATGTTTACTTCCTTTTGCCCGCCTGATCTATTTTTAACCAATCTTTTTATTAACCAATTATGCATTGCATGGTCGGGTACAATTTTTATGATATCATTAATGATATTAAAAGCGGATCTTTATTACAATATATTTCTTACATACAGGATGTTTAGCAAGCCACCTACGATATTAAAGTAGAGCATTCGATATACGATTGTCATCATATTTATGTGATGAATTTGGAGTAAACTTTTAGAATAAATTTTCAAATAAACTGGTAAAGTATGCACACGCCGCCGGCGGCGAACATATAGCCAGCTGGCGCAGTTCATTGACCCGATAACGGCACGGCGCGCTTTGTGTCCGCTAGGATGCATATGGCTTTCGTAAAAAAATTTCTCAACTTTCGCTTACGTTTACCTAGTGGTCAATAAATATATTTACTTTTAATATTACATTTATACAATATAGATGATCTCCACATATAATGTCCTTGAATATTGGTGGTTGCTATCCAGTCACCCCGTATATATGCGTATACCGTATACCTTTGTATTACAATCCCCTTGTAATGCAACTTTCAAATAAACTGCTATAAATACGTGAAAATAAGTTCATATTAGAAAACAATTTGCATGTTATCGTAAATATTAACACAAACAAAATCCTCCAACCGATGCGGTCATAATACTAAGTTTTATATCGTCTAACATTTTCTATTCTCCAAAAGGCGAATGGGATTTGACGACCAAAAAGTATTACGCAACAGTTACACAAGTGAATCGTTCAAATCGGAATAAAAAAAGGCGAGTGGCAGCTGTGTGGAGTCGATAATAAGAACGGTGCGTCACTAGTGCGCCCGCGCCGTCTTGAGACTTTGACCTGACATACACATACGTTTTCCGGACCGGAATGATTTGTTTGGTTGATTGACATTAAAAAATATACTTACTTCTCTTCCTGCGGGACTATTGTATACAGATTATAATTTTTAGAAAATACTTTTTTATAAATGATTTTGCTTTTCGATAATCATTTTAATTTTGTGCAAAAATTCTGTTTTGATTCACTTTATCATGGCTAATCAAAGTAACGTCACAAAACAATTAACATACATTCGAATTAAATGTTATTTGAAATCAACAAGATTGTAGGAATCAACAAAAATAACTACGTGATAGGCGTTCTCGTTAGTACATCACCTGATTTGAAGTTCGCTTTTTTTTAAGAATTCGTTTCTTAAAAATAACAAATAATCCTTAAAATTTAATGTATTATCTTTTATTTTGAGATTCTAATTATTTTAAGTATTAAAAAAATTAAGTTAGTACATTTTTAATATCGGAAACAAAACAATCCCTAACCTTATTTCCGAATTCGGAAACCGAATGCTCCACTTGCATATAAAATGTTCCACAAGACACACCTTTGTTTTTTTCCGGACAACATTTCGTATGTAAGCGCCTGCGTTTTCGGAAATCGAATTGCAGGCGTATGGTGGACCTTAATGTGATTTTGATTAAACCGCACTTTCACTGCGCTAAGCGTTGCACGCCACGCTTCCTTTGTACGACTAAGGCTTCGCTCCCACTGCCTTTGTAGATGTGACGGATTGGATTTCTTGTGCGTAATTGATTTCGTCGGCGTTATTAGGTTATAGGGCCGACGGGTTGTTTTCTTCCTTTTTTCTCTCATCTAATGGGAGTCTGGCACGCATTCTTCTTGATATTTGACTGAACTATGGTACCATTTTTGTTTATAATTTTTATGTGTGATAGTAGGTTTTATGCTTATTGTAGATTTCTTAGGGTTTCATAACAGAAATTTTGCTTAAATATTTGTACCTATATACAGTCAAAGCCAATTAAACATATGGAATCTTATTTATACCGTGAACGATATGAATAATAAACTAAATTTCTGGAGAAAAATATGTATCGAAAAAAATAAAACGCTAATAACATTCCTGATTGTGGATCAAAATAACGATGATAACATGAGAGAAATTTAACATAGTTTCAAATTTCGTTTAACTATTTCGGTTGTAATAGGACGAAGTTCATGAAGCTGACGGCCAACCTTCTCAATTGAAGAGGCACTAGAAGAAGACACACATAAACACAAATTATTTTTCACTTCTAAACCCGAAACGCACCCCGTGTAGTACTTATAGAATGACGTCAAAAACTAGTGGCACGTTTCTTACGTCACTTTACAAGTGTGTCGCGAGTTAAACTTTCCAGTGTAAAGGCGTTAGGACAAGATATTTTGCGTAAGTAGCATTCATTCCTGTCCACTTGGCCCCATTGAATTAGCGAGCGTGGCGATCGAGGGACATTTGAACGGCGACGCCGGGACTAATAGAAATGTGGAATGGGAAAGGAAACGCGTCTGCCTCGGTGTGCACCCGTACAAGGTATTCAGATGTCGTTAGTAAAAACTTATGGGGATGCAGCGTTTTAAAGGTAAAAATAATCTATATGAACGTATATCAAAGTTACATCGATTGTTTTTTGTTATTTTACTTGTAGTGGATGAATGTTAATACAACTTTTTCAAATACGATTTGTTTCATTGAATTAAGTTACTTAATTTAATTTTTATAAGAGAAAAGCTTTTTTTTATATCCTTAAAAATTTTTTGCATTATATTTAGCTACTTCAACTTGTAATCCTTGTTACAGATGTACATTAATTGTAATTTATTAATAAAAAATAACTGAATATAATTTTTGGTTGTAGGAATTTTTTTATATTACTTATTTTATTGAAAAATTTGCAACAGCGTTGATGTTGCATCGCCTGATTAACATCATTAGCGATCATATTCAGATTCTCCCACGTGGCATATGACATCTAAAGAGTTAATGAGAGTTATTGAGTAAAGGACATATAGTGTAAACTCTATATATCAACACTACAGGGACTGTACATTTAATTGTTTTATAGATATAGTTATATTAATAGTTGTCATTAAATGAAAAGAGTGTATCATTGCAGTGTATGCATACAGTGTATCATGTATGAAAGACAAGCTAAACCAATCATAGCCATGTAATGTCGACGCTGTAGGGCGTTTGTCGTTAAATCTCATGTGGATTGTGAGCATGGGCACACCACTATGCTTCCAAGCGAGTAGTAAAAAAGTACTCCACTGGTGACAATGATGGTCAAAGTCAATAAGAGTAAACGCTTTCGTTTCGACAAGCGGCGAAGGTCTATATGCGGTCGAGAGATCATAACAGTCGTTTGTCACCTTCAAAAAATAAATAACCGACTCCTGCCGCGAACAATGAGATATAATTGGAACAAGACTGTACCACCGTGCATAAATAGCATTTACTTAGCCATAAAGTCGGGTTTAAGGTACGCTTCGCCTAGCGCTTAAAGAGAAGACGCGCACTCTTCTCGGAATCGGAGGCGTCCTCGACGGCGGAATTGTAACTTAATATCAAGTTATTCGCGCACGCGGCACGAGCCGGCTTTACGAGGCAATAAAGCAAGCGTCGGGCTCCGAGCCCGCGGTGGCTCAGTGGTTGGAGGCTTATTTATAGTATTAGGGCAACTTGAAGTTCGAATCTGGTTTCGAAGTCTAATGAAATCGTTACAACAGTAATATAAATAATAAAGCCTATAAAGCCTTCAATAGACAGCACCCCGTCACGAGTGGGGCACATGCATTCTGACATAAAGAAAGTAAGACACGAGCAACGACTCACCGCCACACGAGAAAAAATATAAGAGCGTTTTTTTTGTTCACCTGATAGTAAACGCTCCCGTCGCTCATATACACACGCAACATTCGGAGAGTTGCGAGTGCGTTGTCAACGTGGTAAATTGGATATAAGGTTTATTGGAATGGGGTCGGAGTAAAGAATTTAGAGATGGAAGAATTGGGAAAAGACAAGAATGGCCATTCGGCATCCCCAAAAATCATGCACACTTAATTTTATGCAGACTTTATAAAGGGCGGTGGTACTTCACTGGGCGAGCGCGGCCGTACAAGTGCAACAAAAGCTGTGAAAAGATGTTATGCTTTACCACCTCATTTTCCCGGCTTCGAGATAAGAGAACGGTCTGTTCTTGAATGTCCCTAATTCGTATAGGTCCGAATGTGCACAAAGTTCTTTAGCATACTTTAACGAGCTCAAGCCAAAACTCTTCTTCATTTTCCCGATACATATTCGGTGTATTATTGTCACTACTTATAGATTTTCGTCTATTGCATTCCGAACAGTGTCAAATGGGATCGGCTAGGCGACGGGTGCCTCATTAAAAACAGATCTGCGGGGCGATCGCGCCGCGGCCGAGTGTCGCGACACGAATTTCGGCCGTCATCCGAATTCGCCCCAGTTCGCCGCTAATCTAGCCGAACGTAAGTCGAACGTTCCCTTAACGAGGCGCCATTAGCGACGGGGCTTTGTTCATTTGGCGTCCGTGCTCTATCAAAATTTTTGTTTTGCATAGAGAGTTTTATTAAACATGAACCCAAGTCCCCAGGCTGTTTTTAATTTGATTTATAGAACAATAAATAGTATTGAATACATCAAATTTTAAAGGTAATTATTGCTTATATAATAAGATAGTTTATTTTATAAGCGAAGCTATATACCAAGGTAAAGTTGATTGTAGTACTTTCATAACATTGTTATATTTGTATAAGACATTTAATTCAATTGTATTTTTTTTAATTGTGATTTCTTTTGTGAACCTATCTAAGTTCTCTGTATAACCCTATGGTTGACTGGGAGATAAAGCCTTGTGCCCGTGTTTATGGGCGACGGGATCGCATAACATCAGGTGAACCATCTGCTCGTTTGTCTTCCTTTCCATAAAAAAAAGCCTATGAATGCGTAGTAAAGGCAGCGCAAAATAATAAAGAGTATATTGTGGTTACTCTTCTATTCAAACTATCTGAGAACATAACAGGCGCTAAATGTTCGTGGATTTGTTATGTAAATTAAATATATACACGTTCCACGGAACACTTTTACTTATCTCCACTTTCTTTGAATGATAACGCCGCAGACTACCGAGCGCTCGTTAACACCGATAAGGGAACACCAAGTGGAAGATTTAAAACACAAGACACAACAAACTCCGACATCGACGTATATAAATACGGAAGCCGATAAGATGGGCCTTATCAGAGCGCGTAAAATATATAACAAGCACAAACGCGATATCTGCAGACGATAAAATTTATAAAACGTGCAAACAAGGAAATTATAAAATATAAACGTAAATGATGACCGGTTGGCGCAGTTGCTGAACGTTTGATTTTGGCGTCGCAGGTCGTGGGTTCGATTACCTCACGTAAGAATTATCCCTACACACCTACACAAACCATAGAGCTTATAGTAAGGGCAGTTTATTTAAAAAAAACGACGTAATAATATACAAAGGACAATTCCCAAAAGTAGTACCAAGAATCCTGCAACATGATGAATGCAACAACATCCAAAGTATATAAAAATTATTTGTATATTTTTTACGACCTCAAACTTCTTAGATTTGATTATTGAACGGGAAATTTATTTTAAACCATAAAAGTATAAAATTTGCCTAACTTTCATGACGTTTACACAATCGGTCATAGAGATGTAGAATGGAATAGTAACTTTTTTCTATGTAATATTTTTTTTGGGTATTGTCCCATTATACAAATGTATTATAATATAAATACATTTACTTACCTGAACTGAGTTAGGCGCAAAGGCAAAGTCGTAATGCACATTATATTTACAATTGAAATGAGATTTGAAGATAGGACGAGCTCATTGTGTACTTAAAGTTTCAGACACCGAGTCAAAAATTCAGAGTATTAAATTAACAAGTTAAAGGTCGAATCATATAATAAACATAAAAGAGATTAACATTTGAATACGAAAATATCTTTAGTTATTTCAATGAAACTGTTTGAACTTTTGAATTATCAAATTCTATTGAGATAATCTTGAAGTTCATTTAGAAGAATTAACAAGAATCGTAGATAAGTCGTCGTTAAATCGATTGTATAAGTAACTACGGTATCAGTTTCAAACAACTAGCTTAAAGTTCTAAGTACCTGTCGTATATTTTTCGACCTCTCGTAAAATCACATTCTCCTTTTTCTCCTCTACTGAGCCATTACCGTTTTTTAAGAGAAAAATCTTTCTCATTTCTTTAAACTTCATAAAGCCTATGCTACAATCTGTTACGATGTATGATAAAACTAAAAGTGTTTTACTCAGAAATGCTGTATTGAATAAATCAAATAACAAAACTATCAAGAATTCGTTGAATGCCACTAGACTGGAAAATGTATGTTAATGAGAAGGGAATGTAGGGTCTTTTTTGGTATTAATATTCATTCTATTTGGAACGAGATAAAATCGAAAGCATATATATTCAGCCTATATTCTATTTTTTAAACACTGCCCTTTTCAAGTAAGGTCTTTACAGGTGTTATGATAAGTCACATTCAATAATTTAAGATGTTTTATGTGAGGATCATATATGAAGAATAAAAATATTATTAAAAATCAAATCTAAAGTTAAAAAGTAATTACGTAATTTATACCCATCTGGGCCGACACGAGGTGGCGAGTCGACGGCCTTACGTGATACGCGCCGATCACAACCAACACACTTAATTCATTTATTGGAAAATTTCTGCTAAAACTATACCCTTAATTTTATTACACAAATATGATGACAATCGAGTACCGAGTACTCTCCTTCAATGTTGTAGGTGACCCACCAATCACCTAGAATA
The DNA here is from genome assembly GCA_025505425.1 of Graphium colonna. Lineage (NCBI taxonomy): Eukaryota > Metazoa > Arthropoda > Insecta > Lepidoptera > Papilionidae > Graphium > Graphium colonna. Next base: position 7,532 of record JAOCPS010794454.1, read on the forward strand.
ATAGTTAGTATTACAAGAGCCGTTTACAAACAATATTCTGCGACTGAACTTTTAAAAAATAAAAAAAAAATACAAAGCAAATATTATTGTCCAAAATAGTCATGATAGTAAAAAAAAAACATGGAAAAGTATTAAGAATATTTGTAACATTGGTGATAGTTACAAATCAAACGAAGAACTTTTAAATTTAATGTCAAATCCCATTGATTCAGTTAATTTAATTAACACATATTTTACTGTTGTAGGTAGTTCGCTTAGTAAATTAATATTGGCGACATTAACAGAGAGAGATTTATGCACTAAGCATACAAATAAATATACTCCAATCAATTCTTTTGTGCTAGTACCTACTAATGACAATTAAATTAAAAATACAATTATGTCCTTAAAAACCAACAGTTTCGCAGGATGGGATGGTTTATCTTCCATATTTTTTTTTAAATAATGTCCAGGCATCCTTACCGGTTGCCCATCTTTGTAATATCTGCATGAAAACAGGTATTTTTCCTAATGATCTTAAAAAATCTATTATTATTCCTTTACACAAGTCCGGAGCTAAAAATGAAATTAATAGTTACAGGCCCATGTCTCTTTTACCTACCTTATCAAAAATCTTCGAAAAAGTTCTATTTTAAACTACTTAGAAAAAAACAATCTAATATCACCAAATCAGTATGGTTTTCATAATCAGCGCTCTACATCTGATACCATTAACCATCTAGTCGAAAAAATTGTGTCATCTTTAGATTCGTCAAAAAATGTCAAGTATCTTTTTAGACCTCGCAAAAGCCTTTTACACTGTTTCCATTCCCTTGCTTCTTAAGAAAATAGAAGGTGTTGGCACAAGAGGTATCGCGTTAACGTTATTAACCGATTATCTCACTATGACGACACAGTTTGTAAAATTAGACCATATTCGGAGTGATGAGGAAATAATTACCCACGGTAACCCTCAAGGTAGTGTGCTTGGGCTTACATTATTTTTGCTTTATATAGATGGTTTATGTAGAATGCAGTTAAAAGTGTTTCTCTTTAGTGGAAAATTATGGATTTAGGTTGAAACTACTGCTAATACAGAGTTTAAAAAAGTTACTGAATGGCTGGATCATAATATTTTAACACTTAATTAAACTAAAACTAAATACATTGCATATAGTATTAAAAATCAGACACAACCATCCGTAGGATCATTTCTAATTAAAGCTCATAAATGTGACGACTTTTTATTGTGTAACTGCCATATCTTATCAGCTGTTACTAAAATAAAATATCTTGGTATACATCTTGATAATCATCTTAAAAGGAAGGCCCATGTCGAGGAATTAGTAAAACGGATAAGGAGACTACTATATGTTTTTAAAAATCTTAATAATATGAAATGTGTATTTCTTTTTGTGCCAGTCAATAATATCTTACGGTATATATTTTGGGGTTGGGCTTCTAATTCAATTATAATGAGATTGAAGCGGGCACAGGGACCGTTATTAAAGGTTATTTATTTTAAAGATTTTCGATATCCTACTAACAAACTTTATAAGGAGGCATCAGTTCTTACTGTCCAGCAGTTTTTTATCCGTTCTCTGATTATTACACAGCATAGAGTTCTCCCTAATAAAATGCCTTCCAAGAAGCGTTGCCATAGTTTGACATATTATATTCATTAACAAAATTAATAAAATAATTTCTAACTCTTCACTACCAATGTAAAGTGTAAAACGAAACATTGTTAATAATTTAAAACAACTTAATTATTCAGAAACAGAACGACTTTTAATCATTGATAATTGATATAGTTAATTAATTAGTGTATAAGAAAAGAATATTGTTCGAAATAAATGTTTCAAATCATTTTAATCACTATCATATGCTAATTAAGGTATTCTTAATAAATCATAGAAATTATACACTTACGTAGACACTTTTACATGCGCGTGCGCGCGCACCCACACACAGACATACAAACACACAAAATCCATAAAATTATTATTATTTTATTTCTCTATACATTCTATGAATAAATCGTTATTATTGTGCATGTTTTTGATCATGTTATTGTTATTTCTGAAAAAATATTATTGTGTAATATTACAATTACATTTTATAAATTCTAAATTATGCTGCATATATTATTGTTTAACAACATACGAAGATATTAACTAAAATAAATAAATAAATGAAATAATTTGTAATGTAGCATCTCTTAATTTTGCTTATACTGTATTATTTGTTAAGTTTAGAGGAGAACAATCTAAAAGAAATGTAGCTTGTCATAATTTTGCTTATCCTGTATTATTTGTTGCGTTTAGAGGAGAACAATCTAAGAGAAAAACTAATTTCTAGATTAATTTTTTTATAAGATAGATATAGAGGAACTAATGAACTGATTTTTTTTAAATATGGGACTACTTATGATTATTAATAAGTAGTCCCATATTTAGAAAAATCAGTTCATTAGTGCCTTTTTTAAATTGAAATGACAGAATATAGGAATTTTCTCACATATCTCCGCAACTTGTAAACTGATTTGATAAAGTATTTTTATCTTTTGACAAAAAATGTATATAAAATCTGATTAGTAGTTTCGTCTTTAAAATCAAAATAACGGAGAAAACCTGTTTCGAAAGTACATTTTAAGGCTTTTCAAGACTGTCTGGGCAAATAAACTTGTTACATTCC
>JAOCPS010794565.1:0-10207 GCA_025505425.1 Graphium colonna
GGTTACATATTCGACAATAATAATAGATAACAAACTACCTAACTCTATTTGTGTATATATATATACATACTAGTAGTTAAATCAACTTATAAAATTGCCATTTAAATAACAAATAATTTCATTTCTGTTGACACCAATATTTCATTGATTTAAGCTCTTATATTTTTATCCCATTTTTTTATAGAGAATAAATTACATTTTACTATAATCTTCTATAAATGTTGTCATTCTAGCCATTGGATATGGTTGATGATTACGTAGCATGGAATTCATATAACATTGTATCATGTCTAAATAATAACATATTTAAATTTTATTTCATTAATACTTTTGTAACTATTAAAATTTTTCATTAATATTTCTTTTGCTCCTTTGGTAAGTAATAATTTCCATGGTGCTATTTAACACATTTTAATTGCATAATTTCAGAAGCCCAAGATGAGGAAATGGAAACAGATCACGGTGGCAATAATTGAAGACACTTCAAAACAAACTTTTTTAGTCATAAAAGGACAGATACTACACTTTCCTTTATTCGGCTAAAATTTTTACTTTAAAACCGAAATTGCAGTGAAGATGAGCAGACCTCATGTCAGTTTATATTAGCTGTAAGAACAGATGGTACACTGATAAAACAATCTTAAAACTTTATCAAGTATTTTGGTGTTAAGAACAGACACTGAAAAATCTACATATTTTGCTACAAAGACAGATACTACATTCTATAATTTCATGGTCTAATATTGTCTTCATTATTTAATCTATTGTAATTTTATACAACAAACATAACAAAAATGGATCACACAATACAAAAAAAAAAACTAGTACTTTAAAAACATACCTTAAAGTCACTAACACAAAGCTTGAAGGTTAAGGCAAAGTAAATTCCTATTTACTTTTTTTTCATTATTAACCATTGTCTATGACTATAATACTACATTGTTTTAAATAGATGTCAAGTTTTAATTTCAATTATAAATCCAAAATATTCGTTTTTTTGTCTAACAGTATCCTCTATTAATCTAAAACATTCCATGCATTTAACATAACAGGTCTCTTAGACTTCTTTCTTTTCCAAATTTTGTAATAAATGGTTTAGATTTGTTATAATTTACAATGGCGATTATAACATTCTTTGAAAACTTTAACAATCTTTAAAAGTATACTATATAACGGTAACCAATTACAAAAAAAAATAATGAACTTTTTTCAATGTATTTTTTTTTTATAATATATGGATACGCAATTACGTATTGCCACAGACAAATATAATTTTATGATCTGCAAATAACCTGTAGCAATTGCATTACGTCATCTATTGCAGGTCAATTTAGGTTAAAAATTTATCAGACTATCTGCTCTTCTCACTATTGTCATTTTCAACTGTTTTTGAGAGGCCAGTTTTCGACACAAATATTTGTATTCGTATATCTATTAACCCTTCTCACCATTATCTCCCCTATATATATTTAGCCTTCTTACAGAAATATCGACATAGGCGGACATCATTTATCCAAGAAGGATCAAAATATCTTTTTTTAATACCTATATCAAGTTAAGTTTTTTTTTTAATTTTGCATTCCATAACTTATTTAATAAAAAATATAATCAAGTGGTTAAATTTTGAAGACAATACACTTTTCTTAACTAAACTAAGCTTGGTTTTTCGCTAATACATTACATTTTAAATAAAAAGCTAAAAAATTTCAATTCGTTTTATTCCTTCAATTCACAAATTATCATCATCATTGTTATGTCAAAATGCAAAGTAAAATGTCATCTACATAAATTTAAATATTTTACTGGCCGATAGATACAGTAGTTCGTCGTTTCCAGCATCTAAGTACACTGTGTAGATGGTTGGGAGAAGAATTCCGCGTCCCATCAACTCCTTTATTGTAGGACGTTTCTCCGGTACAATTGATAACATCAAGTCAATAAGATCTTGAAGGCCTCTGTCATAAACACTCATGTCAATAGGATGAACGCTACCGCTTGTTATGACTTTAACTAATCCAACAAGTGTCTGTAAAAATAGTTTAAAATATAATATTATTGTTATACACCATCTTCATAGCGTAATAGTATAAATATGTACATACTATATTTTATAGACAGAGCATAACATGTTTTGCTGCACATCTACGGCCGTGCTAGACCGGAAAAGTGCCACCGCTCTTTATAAAATATGCATGACTTGAGAATGCCAGATGGCCACGTCTATCCTTTTCTTTTCACACTATCCAATAAAACTATTCGATCCAACTTCCCAGGTTGACAACGTACTCTCGAGTCCCCGAATATCACTTGTATCTATGGGCGACAGATCACTTACCATCAGGTGAACTGTCTACTCGTTTGTCTTCCGTTAAAAGATGTTGGGTCATCACGGGATTTTAAACCCATGAATACTACCCATTTATCGGGGTAGCTAGATGGTCCATACTTTGAGTAAATAAAAAATCGATCATGCGCTTGCTCACTTTGCATATCCTTCCCATCAAGTCTAAGATAAGATTGCAACTGTATTTGCGCATACACTTGTGTACTACATCATCCATCATTTCTTTACATGCTAAAGCATTGTTTCTATACTAATATTATAAAGCTAAAAAGGTTGTTTGGTTGAACGCCCTAAACTCTGAAACTACTGGTATTGGATTTAAAAATTCTATTAATGTTGGATAGCCTATTTACTGAGAAAAGCTTTAGGCCATATAACACCACGCTATGACCAGTAGCGGAGCGTCAATGAAAAATGTTGCAAACACGGTATAAATTTACGCTTGTGTAACTGTCAGCAGGTCATATTTGTTTTCAAACAACGGCGCTTTGACCGATACAGACTATTGCTCGGTTAGGAAACAAGCACATCATAGGCATATAATAATTTCCTACGGAACCAATACCAAGGTATCTTTTTTACTTAAAAAAAATAGCGTAGTTAACTATATTCCAATAAAATATTGATATATATGAAGGGCCTCTTAGTCATGAGAAACATTCTACGGCGGACATAGTTAAATAGTTAGAAATGGTTGTTTAGGTAGTAGTATAATTTTTGTTAAAATAATAATGCTAAAATTATGTAGGAACTGTGCATTTGTGCTTAATTACTTTTTAGAACTCTTATTTGAATTTACCAATTCCTTAATAGAACATCTAAATTATATCACGCGGCATCTTCGGAGGTAGAATTCCAGAGAAGTATCTTATAGATGCAATAAAACAAACTTATTACTTTTGGAATGAACTGCTAAAAAACTTTGCTCAGTTAGACCTACCTGTCGAGAGCTTTAAATTTAAATGTATGTACACAATATTTCCTCCCAGTAAATATTCAATTATATCCTAATTAACGCAAGCAAATTGATATCATTTTAAAATTTTCTATACGAACCTCGGAATCAAATGCCCGCTTGTGTGTGCACATTTCATACAACAAACAACCTAAAGCCCATACGTCGCTTTTCGTGTCGTAAGGTTTTCCCTCGCAAAGCTCGGGCGCCAGGTAATACGGAGTACCGATTACTGTTGATGTTTTCTTTGCGCTGTAATATTAATATTTATATATAGTTATTAAGCGCAAAAGACATTCATCTAGGAGGTAGAGCATAACATCTTTTTACAGCTTTTGCTGCACTTCTACGTCCGCGCTCGCCCGGGAATGTGCCATCGCCCCTTATAAAGCCGGCACAAAATATAGTATGCTTGACTATGGGGTTGCCATGTTTACCCTTTTTTTCTACTCCTTTCCCCTCCAAGTCCTTAATGTCGACCTCATCCAATCCAATAAACCTATGCTGTCCAATTTACCAGGTTGACAACGCACTCGCCGAATGCCGGATGGCCATATCTACTCTTTTTTCTACTACTTTCCCCTCCAAGTCCTTAATGTCGACCTCATCCAATCCAATAAACCTATCCTGTCCAATTTACCAGGTTGATAACGCACTCGCCGGATGCCGGATGGCAACACCTACCTTTTTTTTCTGCTCCTTTCCACTCCAAGTCCTTAATGTCGACCTTATCCAATCCAATAAATCTATCCTGTCCAATTTCCCAGGTTGACAACGCACTCGCGACTCTTCGTATGTTGCTTCTGTCTATGGGCGACGGGATCGCTTGCCATCAGGTGAACCGTCTCCTTGTTTGTCTTCCTCCACCCGTGCATAAATAAATAGCATCGCTTCACACGAAAAGCCAACAAAATTAAAGCACGTCAGACTTTTAGAGTTGCTGGATTTTTTCTTTCCGAATACTCAATATACCTACTTCTCTCTACACATTGATCTATTATATTAGCTGTGGTGGATATAACACTTCGAATTTACTTAACATCTAGTAAACCGTCTGCTCGCGTACCCATCTTTCAGTATAATAAAACCCTATTAACCCGAAGCCCAATTGAAGTAACTTTATTAAGACCTCAATTTCTCTATAGTAGTCTACTTATACGTACTTAGTAGATAAAAATGTAATTCTATGGATACATGGAATCTAAATTAAAGCGTGATATAAAATAACAAACATCGAATTGAAAAGAATTCGAATTAAGTTTAAACATTCTTAATATATCGTAAATAATAAGTATTAATCAAACCTTGCCAACATCTTTGAAATACCGAAGTCTCCGATTTTAATTATTGTACCGTGCTTTCCAGTTATAAGTATGTTCTCCGCCTTTAAATCCCGGTGAATTATATTTAACTCATGTATATACTGCACTCCCAGCAGAACTTGACTAAAGTAAAACAAGATTTCCTGGAATTTGAAATAATCAAATTAACTCTACATAAATAAGAAGAGAGAATTTAAAAGAAATAAAGAACATGAAATAAGTTAAAAATTTTACCTCCTGTTTAATTAACTTTGGGCATCTTTCATACATATATTCTGCCAAATTTCCTCTTGTCGCATATTCCATGCAAATCATTATGTATTTTTCTTCGTAGTAACAGTTAAAAAATTGTATTATATTCGGATGATTCATAGTTGATAATATTTTAATTTCATTTGCGATTTCCTAGAGTTAAAGCAGAATTAAGAGACGGATAACATTGTTTTAATTTACCTTTTAAGGTCTTTAAACAAATTTTATACCTGGCTATGATTTTGAACTTTCATATTAAGCTCGATGTCTTTCACTACTGTAAAGGACTTTTTCGAGTCTTTTTTCTCACATAAATAAACATTTCTAAAACGTTAAACGTTGTTTAGTACATTTTAATTAGTATGCATTATCGAGTATATTTAGCACATGATATACGTACCCATAAGTACCTCTCCCTATCGTCCTTAGAACCCTCAACTTATGAAGATTAAACCTCTCTTTAATATCCATGTTACCAAGTTTTTTTACTGACCAACTTTTTTTACTTTATTAAGTCTAATGATATAAAATCTCAATATATTGTCGTATGTACCCGCACACGTTTCTTTGAATTCAAGAATGTAGACGTTTTTAATGCCTATAATTATTTCATTTTATTCTGTCCCAAAACACCTGTCCTGTTTTTCACGGCCACTCACATTTTTTTCCATACTCGCACCCTATCTGGCAGTTAAACAGTGACTTCAATTAATAATATTGCGGTGAAGGTAGTTCTGGAAAATAAAAAAAAATCTTATTCACATACGCTCTCACATACCGACTACCTCATCTCCTTCTCATCACCTTTTATGACACATTCAGAGGTGTGCAAATTTTTTTTGATAATTTCGAAATGTGCAAATTGAGAACTATATCTCTATATTTTTTTTAATCATTTTTGTCGGCTGGGAGGTAGTCGGTCTCTCACATGGAACATTTAATTTCATAATAGATTTACCACCTTGCTTCCCGCTCGGATATTCCGGTTAGAAGACAAATGGAAAGTTAACGGTTGCTCTTGAAATAACAATAATTTACAATTTTGGATTACTAGTCTTAATTTGGATTGCTGGGTATCAACAATATTAACTCCTTCATCTGTATTAACGTCATAAAAATATTCCACAATTGTAAATAAAAAATCTAGTTAAAAGTGTATAGGAATCTGTTTTACCTTGCTATACCTTGGCACTATCTGTTATACCTTGGCACTATCTGTTATACCTTGGCACTATCTGTTATACCTTGGCACTATCTGTTATACCATGGCACTATCTGTTATACCTTGGCACTATCTGTTATACCTTGGCACTATTTGTTATACCTTGGCACTATCTGTTATACCTTGGCACCTAGGTCACTTGGCTCGTATTAATTATAACCCTTGGTACTAATTTTTTTAAACTATGGTATTCGGTACATTACTGATGAAAATATTATGTGGATTTCCTCGCTAACCACCGCAAAGCCAGTGTTGGGTGTTACCAAAGTTAACAAAATTTTTGCCCAAACAAGTAAATATATATATACTTGGAAATATTATAGCTTCATGAATTTTTGTAGTCACTTCAACAGTCGATCATTATTTCATTTAATAAACGAAGAACAAAACATAATATTTGAAATCTCTGTTCTTACAATATTGTTACACTGTTGTACCTCGGTCACTCTTGATCGGTAGTACTTTTGCCAGTGGACTAGTTTCAACCTGCATACTTATATGGTACTTTGGTCAAAGGAATATAGTTTTTTTTTATTTCTCCAACATTTACATAATAGATTTCCATTTTTTTTTTCATTTCAGAAATTAAGCCAAGAATTACGTTTCTTATTTTAAAAAATACTGAGTGATCTTTTAATGGTTCCGTTTTTTCCTTTTAAGGTAGGAAGCCCTAAAAATGGAAATTGTGTTATGAAAAATCATAACATTAGTGGTATTAGGTATACTCCAAGGTGCGCTGCAAGTAGCGCGCCATTCTCCAGTACTATCTAGCAACTGTAGCATGGTTCAGCGCTTGGAGCAATTTTTCAACAATAAATCTGAGCTGCACTAAGCGCTATTATTGCTTATTCACTCTGCCGAGCCACAGCTGCCAGTGTCCTCTTGTTAAACCTTTTGTTGAATCTGTACACGTCAAGAAAAAAAAAATTATAAACAGTGGAGTAGATACTAGATAGAGGCCCTAAGGCCAATTTTGAATTTCTTCTGAACTTCCCTATTATCTCAGGGTTTCGTTGAACCCATATTTTCGTTTCGCATTGGGACGAAGAATTCAACGCTACAATGGGTCAGATAATGGGATCTTATGGTGCTAGAAATGTGGATCTTTATATGGACGATAAACCTACTTTTGATCCTCAACATGGATTTTCATTCGAACGAAAAGAACGAGGTAATAAATTACAGTTGAAAACAAATGAAACAATAATTAAGAAATCGGATTTCGTACTTGTTTTTATTTTCTTACGGTTGTAAGTGTTACATAATATTCGATAGGTTATTCTTTTGTTTTTAACAATTATATCATTTATTTATTAAATTAAAGGGTCAATCAGCTTAGTTATTGTTTTGTTTACGTATTGTTACCATTTCAGAAATGATAGCACGTGAGGAAGACTTGATTTCCGCCAAAATTCCACCCTCTAAACGCGATTATTGTGCTCATCACTTAATGGAATATAGACAATGTCGCTACAAGAACATGCCAATGCTGTATAGATGTGCACATGAGAAGCACAACTACTTGAATTGTGAGCAGCAGGAGTAAGTAGCTTTATTAAAAAACAAGCTATTTTCACAGAAAATTGTGAAACCAATTTCAAATGCCTTACAAATGAACTTTCATAATTTATTTTTATAGTTATTTTGATTTAAAAAATATATTATCAGATTGATTTTATTAAAAAGTTTATGGGGCCATCTTGAAAATATTTTCTTTTGAATATATATATTTTTTAAATTGGTTCATAATTGGTGGAGAACTTGGTAAATATACATATAAAAATAAGATTCTCTGAGTCTGTCCTATAAGCTCCTTTAATTACACTTTTAAAAGAAACTTATTTACACATATACATTTAAGTATATGTGTAAATTAGTTTTTTAATCACTACCTTACAATGAAATTGACGTAAATGAATCAGTATTATTTATTATTTACTAGTTGTATCCTAAACCAACACTATGATTTAAGGCCTTTAAATAAAACTGTATTTCTGCTGTGTACCCACAATAACATAATGGAAAAAGTTAATTGAATAATTTGATTTCTGGTAGTTCCAAAAATGAACATGTTTAAACAATCAAACAAAAAAGTTTCCTAATTTTAAATTTCTTTTGTTAAAGAATGAATTAATGTATAATGTACCAATAAAAACTTAGTATTTCCATATGTACTAAGATAAATACATAATATTATGGCTTATAATCGTAATTCCTGCTCAGCTTGTTTTGTTTTTAATTAGCTCCAGATATATTCTTATAAAGACTGTAACAAACATCTACTGCAATAATCAAAGATTCATCATGATCCATAAATGTCATTAATATTGAATCTGTCTATGGTAGGTATCCTAGTACCAAGCTGGAACTCCTATTTGAAACTTATTGGATGCTCTCTTATTTAAATATTATAGCCAGTATTAAGAATGTAAATTTTCAATTCAAGGATCTATAATAACACTGGAAGTTATTTTAGTCATTAATATGTGCTATACTAGACAGGTCCCTATATTCTTTGATTAATGTTCATAAGATTAATAGTATACTTAAGTTCTTATTAATATCAGTTGATTTGGGCTGAATTAAAATTTATTTTACAGCTATGTCATACGGATGAAGGAATTTGAACGAGAGCGCCGTCTCAGGCTTCGGGAGAAACGTCTTGTAGGTGTTGCTTAAATAAAGTAATAATCAAATCTAAAGATTGTAAATAAAATAGTATGAAAATTAAATTACTGTTATTAAATCATTTCATTATTTTTTTATTTTAAATATATTGCACTATTTTTACCAAATTTTTTACAGATTGTATGTAATTGGCAGACTAGATTACTTAAGGATTAGTCATATTGGCTGTCCATGGAAAGTGATCTCAAACATAAGCAGTCATTAGCTTAAAAAAAAAAGTTATGATCTATAATTTAAACAAACTAGGTTGGTACATAATGTGCAATATTCATAATTTTTTACCTCTTTGTCAATAGGAAATTAAGGTAATTTGTAAATGTAGGCACAAATTAGAAAAGAAACTAAATTTGCATTATGTAATTTTAAACATTATGTAGTTGTTGTAGGGGTAAAAATGTGATTTTATGAGCAAACCTAAATTATGGAAATTATTTAAGCAAAAAAAATGATCATATCCTTCCAAGTTTAGTTTTTATTTGTTTGTTCAAACCCAGTCCTACATCATAATCTAGGTAATGAAATGTCTATCAAATTTCATCAAATCTATTCACCCATTTCACGAGTTTTACAAATATAAATTGCACAAATACTAACACCCAGATCCGAAAGTATTAGTAGGTCATAAAATATTTCTTCCGCGTGATAATTGAACCCACGACCTGCAACGCCGCAGCATTAGCATCATTGAGATTCAAAGTTCTGCTCCATTAATTTGTAAAATTAATTATCGCATGTATAAGATTTAACGTTTCTTTATTTTACGATTTATGGGATAATATAATGGAGCAAAACTGGCCTGTGGTTTTACTAGCATTTTTAAAAGAAACCAATTATACCTAAAAACATTTTTTTTGTCCTCCAAGCGGCATGTTTAAGTTGGACTTATTATACAATTGTAGAAATCGCATCCAATTTCAAGCATTAGTTTTTGTGCAATGAATGTAAAAACAGAAAAATGGTTTTGGTTTCAAAAGACGTCTTATCTTATTTTTTCAATATATTCTACGTTCGTAGTCGAGTGGTAAGTGCCTTGCTTGTTTTTCCGAACTGGAGGTTTAGGGTCCAAATCCCGCGGAAGCTATTGTTTTTTTGGTTGGGATTGGACAATGCAGGTTGATCACCCGATTGCTTAATAATTAAGATGATGATGGATATATAAAATGTCGGTCCTGCGCATTATCGCAGAGGAGTTATAAGAGCGTTGTCAGCCTTTAAGGTCACATAGGCTATCATCTTCTTGAAGGCCCCATAGGTATATCGGTCCGGAAATACCGCTGACGACAATTGATTATATTTATTGAATAAATAAGCTTAACCGACCTGGTCTAGCTGGCCCAAAAGCAACGCAGACGTATGAGTCGTGGGGGGGGGGGGGGGAGCGAAAACAAAACAACACCCCCAAAAAACAAAAAATTTTGAAAGAC